>VYYJ01004634.1:0-12881 GCA_021029165.1 Cyphoderus albinus
ATGCCGCTCAGTGAATGATGTTTTATTTGATAATCTTCAACATCAGCAGCAGGAACATCATCATCATCATCATCATGGTTCAAAAGTAAATTGGAAATACTGCGATGAGAGTAGTTTGCAGATGATTCCAGAATTTGCAGCCAGATTTGCTCCCGTGTTTAGTTTTAGTAATGATGTTAACAAGCCCCAAGACATTTGGACATCGCTCAGTGTAATGTGGCATGGTGCTGAGTTCTCTGGAGATCGACTTGTATTTTTAAAAAATTGACATGATGTCATTAAGTGGCTGTCGTTTGTTAGTAACAGAGAAGACAAGAAAGAACTGATGAATTTGACCCTTCTTCACTGTCTTTGTAGAGCCCTGGAAATTGACTTGTTTGATTACAGCCATAAAATTATGACGAGTGGTTTTGGCAAATTGGACCATATTGTAACAGATCAAGCCCACGACATAAAGCCGAAAAGTAAAAAAAAAACAATTCCTGGTTGTGACAAGACTGCGGAGCAATAAGGGAGCGTTGCTGCTAAGAGTTTGCTTAACGCATGGGAGCAGTATTGAAAAGTGTTTATCCCTTTTGAATGATGTAAAGTCCCACGTAGTAAAGATTGATTCGGGTGGACAGTTGAAATCGCAGCAAGTTCCAAAAGACTGTAAAGAGTTTACAACATGTTATAGTCAGGATAGAATGTTGAGCTTTAGTTGGAGAATTAAATCTGCAATGGGCGGTTTGTGTTATAACAACACAACTGAGCGTGAAGTCAGAGGACGAAGAGTGGTCGAAGCTCCTATCTGCGTGGCGACCTTGGAAGAAATGCAAGACCTGGCGGCTTTGTATAAGAAATTCAGTACGGTTCTTGGCAAGTACGGCGCTGTCGTCCTGAAGTTGAAGGAGGATGAGCTCAGGGCAAATATGCCAGTGTACGTCGATGACTTGGCAAAACAAAAAATTTCGTTTACGAGACAGAAGATAAAGCGGATGGAAAAAGTGCCTACCACTTGTGCCCGTTGACACATCCACCTCTCACAAAATGGATCTTAAGAATGCAATGGACGAATGCACAACAGTTTTAAGGTATCAGAACAGATTTAGATTCAATTTGTTAGCAGTTACATACATAATAATTATAGTCTTTCAAACTATTTTCACTATTTCAAATTATTTTTTTCATTTTGTTTCGTTTATTATAATGATTGTTATATTTATATTTGTTTGTTTTTCTAGGGAAACCGACCTTACAGAGAGTTTGACGCTTTATGGACCAGAGCAACAAAATTGCTGTCGATTTCTGTTATATGAAGGAAAACTGTCGAGCTTGATCCAGGAAGAGAGCGATGCTATAAAACGTATTGGACATTATGATGTGGACTATTTAAAGCGTTTCATAACCGTGCCCTCAAGCCGCAGGTCACATATGCCCCTGGCGATTCGTTAACGTTACTGCAAGGAAGTCCCGACTGCCTACCTTCTCTGAGCATGATGTATGAAGGAAGTGGGAAATTATGAAGTATAATCAGCCCATCACAGTACATGGAGTTTTCAGAGTGGTTGAAAAAAGAAACGGGACTCAAGACCTGGCCGGTACAGAACAAGATGTGGATTGAGCAACAACGGCTTCCCGTGCACTTTAAAGTGACCCATATCAATCAGAAGGCTGGTCAATTTGTGCTTCTGTCGGGCTTTTCTGTTTTCTGGGGAGAAAGTGTGCATAAAAATTTGTGTACCATTAAATACTTTGCAACGGAAGAATGGATGTGCAGTGTGTACGCAAGACAACACAAATCTCCCCGAGATATGGTGACCACCGCCCAAGCTTTGGTTAGTGGAATGAAAGCCTTCTACAGCTTTCCGACACAGATTGATATTTTAGCAGCCCAAGGCCGGAGAATGATTCCGGACGAAAATTATAAGTGCACTCCAACAGCTAATGAAATGTTGGAGGCAAAGTGGAAAGCTCATAAGCGTCAGAAGCATGATGCATTTAATGGTGTCAAATGTTACCTCTGTGACTGCCTTGTTCCGATGATTGAAATCAACGATCATATTACAACTGGTCATGGTCCAATTCGCTACAAGTGCAAATATTGTCACATAGGTTTCACAAAACAAAAATTTCAAGCCAATCATGAGGCCATGTGTTGCAGCGTACTAAAATAATATAAACAGCACAAAAGGTGGTGTTATTGCTGTCGAACTGTTTGCTTGTTTCTCTATTTAAAAATATTATATACATGTTAAAGACTACAATACGAGAGCGGATGCAGCTATTACGACATTAAAAGTGTATGTAGAACAATTTATGTATTGTTTGTATTGTATTGTAGTGTATTAATATACTAATCATAATAATGAAAATTAACTAAATAAAATAATTGTCAGTTTGAATTAATTATCATTGTAATATCATTAGCTGGAATATTTTTTTTCATTTGATTAGACCGGAAGCAACTCATTGTCATCAATGGATACACCTATTATATTATTTTCCAACTCTGACGCAATTATCACACATGCTTACCACATGAAAATTGTTCTTTTCCCATGACCCTCTATGGAGAAAAAATATTTTTTATTTAAAAAACATATTTATGTATATATAGGTTAACATTTACAAAAAATTGATATTAAACATGATTTAGTTTGATACAAAATTTGTTGGATGCATAAGTAAGCATTTGTCTAGGAAAGTGTTTTCCAACTAAATATACATGGTATGATTTTGTTCCGACTATTGGATATTTTTCATACATAAATATAAGCACAGGGGTCAAGGATTAGGATGATAATGATTACAGCCGCTTCATATTCACTTTCGCGTTGTCCTTTGAGAGAAATAAAAAATATCAAAACTGGACAGTTGCAGGTTCATAATCATAACTTGAAGGAGTCCAGAGTCTTGATAAAAAGACCGGTTTTTATTTTTTGTTAAGAACGTTTTTGCTTCCGTCGGACCATGACCTAAACGGCTAAAGACCTAAAGATTCTCACTAGCCCTGTCCTTTAAAAGTGATGCACAACTTTCCCCCTTTTCTCATTACGTTTTCAGCTTTCGGACAGTTCACAACACATCTAAAACACGGAATACATTCAGCTGGATATAATATTATTCACCGAAGCAGCCTAAGTTGCAAATTGTAAGTGTGCGCTTTCCACTCCACAAAGCAACCCCAAAAATAATTTAGTGTGTAACCGGTGTAGTTAGGAGAATGAGACTTGTTTGATGTTAGCGTTTTTCCTTCCCTCCTTTGGCCATTTAACTTGTTTTGTTTCATTCTAAATTAACATGTTATTCTGCTAGTGCTCAAATCTCTAGTGTAACGTCAATTATACTCATATGTATATAACGAGCAATTAAAACCGAGATACCAGTGTCCGTGACATTATTGTGTTTAAGTAACGTTTTTATTTCAATTCTCTTTCAAAGTTGTTCCAACAGGAAAAATTGGACAAAAATCGGATATTGAAAAGGAAATAGCAACATCAAAACCACATAAATCGCAAATGATAAATTAACAAAAACGAAAAAGGTAAGGAATCTATAAATTTCCAAATTTGTGCTTTTTATTCTATTGTACTTACAGAATTTTGCAGAAGTCTATCAAAGAAGATTTATCCATTGCGCGATTAAATTGGGCCCAAGATGAAAATTCTCAATTGCCTTCGTAATCGACTTCAGGCTCAAAGGGGAACCTCCGCGATGATGAGCCCTGGAAACTGGAATTGTAAGATTTCAGGCTAACTCCCCTCAACGTTTTCACATACCTTACCATTTCCCTCTTGTGCATTACGATTACGATTACGGGGCTTTATTGATTAATCTAGTAATCTGATTTAATATGTATGTATGTACATGTAGAATTGGCACAGGTGCGCTTGCAATTGCACCAAAATTACAATCTCCCCTTGCTTCTTACTTCTACACAACTATATATTTTTAGCAGCTGTATGAACAGCATTTAATTTTTAGATTTTCACAACGCGAAAAGGATAGCAAAAACCCTTTAGTATTTTCCTTCCTGTTGTTAAGAACAGTGAAGCAACTGTTAAATCAGCCATATATGTATAAGCTTTCATAAGAAATCGTGAGGTGCAATGGTGCAGATATAAATGCAGAGACGAGGGCGAATATAAGAATTTGGCAAGACAGCTCTCCCCTATTTTTCTTTGTTGTGAGTGAATGTGTTGCGTGATATAAATTTCAGCAGAAAACTTCTCTTATCAACCAACAAAAGCAGGTAAATGAAATATGTATGTAACTTCCTTCGGTTTCAGTTCTAAGCAGGTAAAACTTCCAATTTTGTGCCACTATTTGGAAATGTGCACGACTGTTAGATAGTGCATTATCGTCCTGTTATTTTTTTCAAAATGTAAAGCGAAAAAATTAAAAAATTGCTTCAAATTACGCAACTTAAATAATTTTGGTCTCTAGGCAAATACTTTTCATGAAACGGAGATAATTATGCTTATTTCAAGTATGGTCAAATTTCAGGTTATTTCGAGCACTACTCCGACGAATGTGCATTTCTATAAAAGTGAGAAATTTTGTGAGTCAGAGAATTGTTGCTGGAGAGCTTGGGGGATTATTACTAAATATTATATACAGCAGCCAATTATTTGTTCCCTTCTAAGAGCAGCAGCCGGAAATCACGATTGCATTTTGAGAGATTTTGGGGCATTAAAAGAAACTCCGTTGTCGTAGGTTATTGTTGCCCCAATGAATGTTGTGTGTGGTAGTGGTGTAAGTTTTATTTCTGTCCCCCACCTGTGCGTGATTGCTCTTGAAGTCTTGAAGTTACACCATAATTAATTTATGCTTTCCGTTTAGTATAAAGAGGTATGCTTGTGATAGTTTGTGTGTAAGTTGTGCAGTTTCTCAAACTATGATAAGCTCATGTATTATAAAATTGATGAAAATCGATCATTTTTCATGAAGAATGATGGAGGGTTCAGAGGGTGCAAGTCCGTTGCACTTGCTGTTTTATAATATGTGAATCAATTGCATAATCTGGTCTATGTATTAAACCTTTTTACAGCTACACCACAACGTTTACTTTTACTTTTAATGGTACAAAAAGTGATGCAAGACTGGCCACCTGTTCAGTTCCAGTTTACTGCTTGAAGTGTAAACATCTCGGACTTCCCCCTCTTCCCTTGGATTTCGCCTAGTGTTTCAGTGATACCAGTGGAAAACGTGAAGTGAAAAGTGTTGGAGTGATATTTCCCTATCACGGATTCAGTGTTTGCTGTTTGAAAGCAAAGTGTGTCGTCATCATCGTCAATGACGATTCGTCATCGTAAGTGAATTGCTGAAAAAAGCAGCAGAGTACATCTTCATTCAGCAAGTTTATATCTCAGTTACATTCAAAATATCTTGCAGAGGAAAACCAGTTTTCCAAGGAGGGATCACATCACAAGTGTCTGGAAAACAACTTTTCCTTTCATCCCTTGCTCAAATATTTTGGATATCCACCACTGCAACAGCAGCACAGGTCATTGAGTCGACTGGTAAGTATTAGCAAAACTTGCAAATACACTTTATAAATATTCTTCAACAAACAGCAATATGTAGCAATAGCTTTTTAGTCTTCTTGTATGTATGTATATTATACGAAATCCGCTCATACATTTATTATTACTATGACTATGACCATTCCAGTTTACTGGATATCTAGAAATAATTTTTTTCGACCTCTTTTTCCAGGTTTTTCTTTTCTGTACTATAACATCAAAATTACATATTTAAATATTTTATTCATTGGAATAATTTTGGTTTCAGATTTCTACTATGTGGGATATGATAGAGAATAAATGTATTTTTATGTATGATTTAAGCACATTTATGTAACGATTTTATGATTTTATTTTATTTAAACAGTATTTAAACATTCAAAAATATTATTTACAAAATACTGATTTAAAAAATAGAAAAACAAAAAATAAACACTTTTGTAAAACATTAAAATAATTTCCTCTAATATCGTCGAAAATAACTCACATTAAAATAATTGAAAAATAAAGCAAAAAATAAAAATAAACAATTCTATTGTTATAATTTGAGAAACTTTAAAAAAATTGTATTGGAAATGGTAGCAAAATTTAACCAACATGGAAGCCTTACATTTTGCAACTGCATCATCAACTCCTACGGGATTTCGCCTTATTTCTATCACTGGCGTCAGGTTTCGCCGGGATGGGTCATTGGTAGCCTTGGCTTTGGCGTTGAATCGGACGCCGAATGAGTCGTCTATTTTAATGGAGCTGAGAATTGGTAATTGGCTGAGTATCCGGTTTCTCTACGTCGCTGACCACCGGCATAGGCCTATACAAACAGGTGTGGCTACTGCAGTGGGAGACGTTGTCGCAAGAAATCGAAACTACGCAGGCCTTTTTGTAGTGACTCCGTACAGAGCCTGGAGTTGGATATGGAGTTGACGTTGCGTTGCAGGTAGCGCATATGAATCTGGTTTACAAGAACGTAGTTTCGAGATTCTCACATTCATCCTTTCGAACCTGACCCCATGGTTTAGATGATGACCGGAAGTGTGGCTACTTGCAGGGACCAACTCCAATTCAGTACAGCATGCAATGCTTGAAGAAAAAGTGGACGGGATTGACTTCACTGTGAAGTCTTCACACACAATTAAAATAATTCCGGTCACAGTGGAATGTCAAGATTTGTATATAATGTATATATTGCTGAAAATAATACACCGAATTAATTTATTGAAAAAAGCTATATTCAGACTTGTAAATATTGTAAATTTGTAAATATTTGGGAGGGAGGGTGGTGTAGGGCTCAAGGGGAAACCTCCGCGATGGTGAGCCCTGGAAACTGAAATTATAGCATTTCAGGCTAACTTCCCACAATATCATCTTCTATCCCACCACCGTTCTCCGAACAAAAATAAGACTACGCACATTTATGAATATTTAATTATTAAGGTATTTTTATGCCATAATTATTATGGACATTCCAAAATCTTCACCATTTTTATTTCCGGAGGCTCAAAATATTACCAAAAGGCATTTATGTTTACCTTGTATGCATAATATTACATAAGCAAAAAAATAATTCCGGAACTTGAAACTCATCGTCAACATAATATTATAATTTGGTTAAGAAAAGTCATTTCACTTGATTCCAACCCAAACCAGTTTTACCATGGTCCATATTAATAAATTAATATCTTGCAAAAACAAAACAATAAGGCCTTCTATTCTCCACAAAAACATTTTCCTCGCCACATAACAAGGCATATAGTCACATACACTTCGATATCACGGTTTTCCTTATGTCGAATAAATTAATTTATTCTTTATTCTTAATAATTAAAGTCACACATACATACTAAAGAAATGATGGGATGCGAATTTGCCGAATGCGCATTTTATGTTAATTAAATTTTGATGCGCTAAGGCAAAACTTTTATGATTATACTCATATTATTATGTAGGAAAACTTGCGCTTTATCAAAAAAGTAGAACAGATTGTAATAAAGGAAGCGTGAGGTGTGAAAATTGGGAATTAAAAAAAATTTGACCAAGCATGGCAAAAGCGGAATTACTTTCAGCATTTTAAATCTTTTATGCGTTCTTGACAGATTTTCATGGAAAATTAAAATAGGAGAAAATTAATTTTCACCTAGAAGCAAAACAATAACAAAACAAAGAACAAAAACAAAGCGCTAACGGATTTCAGCTCTAGCCTCGGTTTTTATTTTGGGCTTCGCTACCCAGAATTTATGTTGCTGGTTTATTATAGATAAATAAATATTAGTGTTGCAACACCTACAGAGAAATAGTCTCACTTTTGTCTCTTAAATTGGCCGTATTATTTGTATCAGAGAAACAATGCATACATCATTCCACAAAGTGGTTCGAGCAGTGACACTCAGGTCAAGCCCGAAAGATATTCTCCAGTACTCGGGCAAGGCAATAAAAAGTTACAATCTGGCCTATGTAAAATATTTTGGAGAATTCGCCATGAGCTGGGACGTGAAACCTGTGCAACTGAACGCCATACAAGTCAAAGAGGAAGGCACAAATAAAATTCGATGGCCTCTTTTGGCCAGTCTTAATCTCTTTCATCTTTGGAATGTTTGTCCACGTCATATTTGCAAACTTTATTTGCTTGATGTGGGACAATTCAAAAATTAACTTGGTCATCAGAATGATTTTCTTCTTTTCAATGTGTATCGCGTTCGGACTTTTATACCTGGCGTTGAAAATGTTTAAATTTTCTGGGGAAATTTCGAATGCTTTTAATCAAATGGTGGACTTGTACCTAAGGCTTAATGTTGGTAGGTTACATGTAAAGACAAATATTTTGGAAACTATTTTTAATTTTTTTAAATTTTTATCCCAATGTAAACACTTTTTCTAGAGTATCCCAGCACAGCAGAAAGATTTAAGAAATCTAGGGAGAAAATATTACCACTTTCTGGATTATTCTTGAATCTCACTGTCCAGGGCATGATAACTTGCCACATTAGTGTTGTGGTGGGAATGCTGGTGGGGTTTGATTCCTTTCGCTATCTCTACGACTCCATGACTTGGAGCGATGATCCAAATTTTGAAAGAATTCTCTTCTGGCTGGCCACAGCATTCCGGATATTTTGCAATCTATGCACTGGACAATTCATGGCCCGTTTCGCCTGCTTCATTCTCATCTACTCCTATGTCACCCTCTTTTCCTACTTCTCCGTCACCTACAATCTCAGCAACCGACTGGACATCAACCTGGACAACTTTTTGTCCGATTACCGGCAGCTCATGATTCTCCACTACTGTGGCGTCAACAGATTTGTTAAACTTGTGAACGGCGTCATCTTAACTATTGGACACACATCTGGCATCGCATTATTCTGGGTAGGCATGAAAGGCTGGGACCACGTGCCCCATTTTATGATCATCTTCATTGTCTATTGTGGTGTGCTCATAGTGGTGCTAATCATTGGATTGCTCACTGTCTTTAGTGGAATCAGAAACTCAACAGAGGAAATTCTGCGAGAAAGAGAGAAAGACGTGGCAAAGAGAAATCTCAGATGGTACAGGATATTTCGAAGGGAAAGCAGAGCTCTGAGACCCATCGTTTTCACGGTTTTTAACTTGTTCGTAATAGACAAAGAGTCTCCCCTTAACTTTGCTTGCACCTTACTGGATAATTTGACCTCGGCTGTGATGACATTTTAAAATGCTTTTGTGCTCTGTATGGTAAATACTAGTGCTGTGACCATGTATGTAACTTTGGCAAAAATAAACAAACAAAAGAATCTAAATAATGTACATATTTTAATTAAATTCATTCGAGGTTTTGACACGTGGAACTTTAAGCATCAATCTTGTTTGTGTAATCCAATTTTTTGGGAGCGATAACGCACTGAATATTTTAGTATTTACCTTTCCAGCTAAAAGATACCTATTAATTTAGAGATCGGTGAACCAGAAAAGTTTTTATACATACCTGGAAGTAACGCAAACCCCTTTGCATGCTAAAATTATTAGAAATATAATGAATTCACTCACTCGTGCATTCATGGTAAATTAGAGTATCCGGTTTGTCTACGTCGCTCTTTCTTTTACATAAAATTGAAGTTCTGTACTAATTCAGTTAGGCATAAATGACCCAGAAAAATTTGTACACATAAAGCAGTTTTAAAGAATAACAAATGTCTCATTAACAAAAATAAAAATTTTACTCGAAGTCGGGTAAAACGACGCTGAACAAGTAGAGAAACTACTTACTTTTACTTCATTACCTAAATTTAGTCTCATTAGTTAGATATTATTTTGAATCGTTAATTGAAAACGTGGAAATGTCAGAACACTCCCAGTAATATTATTGTAGTAACATTTATTTGTATTCTATAATCTAGCCTAGCCTGACAATGCATAGGAATATGCTCATTTGCTAAAATAATCAATATTTCACAACATTACATCAGCACTAACTTTGTCTTATTGACATATACTTTCTACTCAAGTCACAAGATAGCAATAAATATTGACGTTGATAAAACCTGATATACATATTATTATGCATTTATTAGCACTAGCAGAAAAAGTTATTGATTAGTATTAGGCTAATACTATTAGGTTCTCATTAATTACTTGATTCAGTTCTCGTCAACATTTGGTTCCTTAATTGGTATATAGATATATGTAGGAGTCATTTAGCAGATCTATGCAGTCCGAAATTGTTCGACTTCATTCGCACAGCTACAGTATTGCGTTCGAAATGGAGACAGTTCTTAAAACATACGAATTTTACTTGAATCTCTGGAAATGGACGGGACACTTCCGGTTTTGCATATTACGAAATTCTAAAAATTTAGTTTCTCTTTCCCTCATCAATTGTGGTTTTCATTATTGGCACTATTTAATAACCACTTTACTCTGCTTCTACTACGTCTCATTTCAAACACTTCAAGTATGGCGATGTCTTTACATCTACCACAACACATTAGTGGCTCTATTGGCTACGGCTTGGGTCTCGGGATATTCCAACGGAACTTTTGGACACGCCTGGAATTCTCTGACTAAGTGGAAAAGAACATCGAGGACGTTGCAAAATCTGTTGGAGTTTCAGGAGCGATTTTACAGTAAGTGGGAAAATTGTTTTGAAAATGATTTTGTCCTTTGAGTTTTTTTCAACTTTTTTAATATTTAGAAAAGTTTCCAGAGGCAGCCACTTCACACGCACGCGCTTGCCGATTTATATTTCACTTCTACAATTTCTCCTGGATCAGTTCAACATTAGGTCAGGCACGTCAGTATTTGAATCAGCCGAACTTCTACTTTTACCTCTACTCACATTTCAATCCACCCGAGTTCGGACCAGCAACTTTTTCAGATGACCCCGTTACAATTTCCCTGCTGTTACTTCACGAAATTTACGGCATGTTCATTTGCTATGGACACATTGTCATCGCTGACATGATTGTGTTCATGTGCTGCAACGCCGTCACTGGATGTCTCAGGAGTCTCAAGGTGGACCGATCCATGGAATTTGAGGATGTCGCTGCAATTTATAGACAGCTTCAATTGTTAAGCCGTTGCATCAGCGAAACCTACGGATTGATGTCGTTCATTCTGATTTTATTTAATCTGATACAAACTGCGTTTTCTATGTATGGATTAATCAAGCTCCTCGAATTTATCCCGCTTGAGGCGTGCTTTCTGTTTTTTGCGAATCTTATCTACTTCGTGATTCGGTATCCCCTTGCCTGGAAATCTATGGCGGATGTGAAAGAAGTTTCTGGAGAGTGCAGGAAAGTATGGAAGACCAGAGTGGGGCAAAATATGTCAAATAATAGCAGACAAATGAAAATTGAAAGGCGAATTCTTCAATCCTTGTCAGTCATGGAATACAAAATTGGCTACGGATTCTTTGGATTGTCTAATGTAACGCTTTTGAATGTTATCTACATGACCACTTCAAATGTCATACTTTTCTTGCAACTCTCTGGTGATTAAGTAATAAATATCATCGTTTTCAGGCTCAGGAAACTAAATTAAGTCTAAAATATTAATGAAGTCGTCGTAGTACAATAGTAGCAGTAGCAAAGCAGAAAAAGTTGGTGAAGTTGAAACAGAGCTATGCTATGAGCCATGGCCATAAAAGCAGAACGAGCTAGCAGTGCAGTGCAGCATAGCACTAAAATATTTCAAGTGGAAGCTCTCGGGGTTATTACATTGTCCTTGCATACTGAGTTGCTAAACTTGCATTTTCTTAAGCTCTCTGATCTCTAAGCAACGAAACCCGAGGTTGAAAATGTATGTTTAATTGAATTTGTAAAACTATTACGATTTGCATTTAAATGGTATGGTGTTTGTAAAACATGGGATTTGCAATATTATTATAATGTATATAAATTTGTTAATTTTTTTCGGTTAATACGTTAAGTTTGTCATCAAATAAATAAATGTTAAAATATTTATGACAATTGAAATAAAAATCATAAATCGCTTTGATCTTTCGTTAAGGTTAAACCTTTTCAATCAAGCGAGTATGTAACAATATTTTCCTCTGGATCATTTCTCTTTTCTTCAAGTATTTTTTTAGATAATCGGCATCCTATTTTGGATAAATGAGTGTTAAGAACGAAAACATTCCTGTTGTTTTTGTTGAATTGAATGAAATTCTTCGAAAATGCGAATGTCTGTACTTATTATATACATAGAAAAAAAAGCAACAATTCTGTTGATTAAATGTAACTTGGGAAATACTCCATTTTCAAGCAAAAAAAAAAGCAACAATTCTGTTACTCCATTTTTGTTTCATAAATTCTGTTTAGTTTACAAAGAGAAGGACATAACTACGATTGCGTTACTAGAAAATCGCCTTTGGCAAAAATTGAAGCACATTTTTTATCTTAGTTTCAATTACACACAGAGGGCAAAATGGACTCGCTAAAATACATAGCATTTATTTGGTAACAGTTTTTATCTAATAAATGCTGAAGAACCGCATATGCAGGTTTATATAAATATGTACTTGTGTACAAATCGAACCGACGAAACTACAAAGTTCTTGTTGCTAGCCTTTACTTTGCCCTCTACTCTAAAAAGAGAGGGAAAGAAGCACAAAGACGTTCAACTCAACTCTCAACTCAGATCCCAACTCAGATCCCAACTCAGGTCCCAACTCAGGCTGCTCACATAAAACCATACCATTCCGCACGTCACAGCTTCATTCTGCTCTCAACTTTTGTTGCAATCACAACTCTCTCAACTTTTATAACCCAAACTTTCTAAATTCATCAACATGCCACCAAAGGCAAGTGGAAAGGCAGCCAAAAAGGCTGGAAAGGCCCAGAAGAACATTTCGAAGGGGGATGGCAAGAAGAGGAAGCACAAGAGGAAGGAATCCTACGCCATCTA
>VYYJ01004635.1:0-12871 GCA_021029165.1 Cyphoderus albinus
GTAGTGCTGCGAAATACGGGGTTGTTCTCAGGAAAAAATAAAATAGATATTGGAATTGAAAGAGTTATGAAGGCTGAGCTGGCGGTTTTTGAAAGATGCAAAAGAAGAATTTTAAGGGAAACTGGAAAAATCAACGTTACGAATGTTGATATTGTTTTCGGTGCCTCCCTTCCCGAGGAAAAGAAAATGATGGGTGGAAAAGAAAATGTGTTTGCGTTGGTTAATTATTGGGATTTGGTTAGTGATTGGGCCGAGAAAAATAACAATACTGTTTTGCTCTCCAAAGCGTTTGATCAGCCTCTAAGGAAATATAACGGAAGAGGAGGATGGTGGAAAATTGTTGAAAATGACTCGTATGTATCTGTCGCTGACTACAAATTTGTGGAAAAACGAACAGGTAAATGTTTTTGGCAAATTCAATGGACAGATAATACCTAATTTTGTAAAGTAATTTACTTCACATTTACATTTGTTTGTTTTTCTGCAGTTGCGCTGGAACTTTCGAGGAAACAATCTGAATTGAATAAAGTGGACACCAGAGATCATTCTCAGAGAAAAAACATTTTTCCAAAGTTTACTATGATTTTGGGAGTAGGCATTGGAGTAATACTATTGCTGATTCTTGTCGTTTCCTCGGTACTTTTATTTTTCTCGAAACGACGTCTGAGGAAGGGGTCATCATCATCACTGCCAAAATATTTAGTAGATGGATTTTTTAATGCAACGGGCGATAAGAAATTTGGTTGGACTGGTCAACCCTACGACAGAAGAAAACTGGAATTGACACCTGAGGAGTTCGAAATTGCTAAAGGTAAATTGTTTATAGAAATCAAGCAAGAATTAAAAAATAAAATTGAAATCACCCAAGTAAATCATTACAAATTGTGTTTCAGATGAATCGTCGCTGCTCGGAGGTGGAAATTTTTGTGTAGCATTTAAAGCTACGATTAGCAAAAACGAACAAGAGAAAAACGACGTCCTGACAGTAGCAGCAAAAATGCCAAAGGGGACTCCTGGAACAAGAAAGCAAATTCGTTGTATTCTTCAGGAAATCAAAATACTTTCTTTTGTGAGTCATCACACCAATATTGTCGGACTTGTTGGTGCACACACTGCAGACCTTGCAAATGAAAGCATGCGGAAAGTTATATTATTTCTGGAACTGTGCGCATTGGGATCTCTCGACAAATATTTGGCCATGTTAGCACAAAACCTGTTGCATGATTCCTGTTGCCAGTTGAACGAAGCTACTTCGGTGGTGGCGACGTACTCCGTTTCAAGAAACCTGCCTATCTCTGACATGTACCGATGGTGCCAAGAAATCCACAGCGGAATGACTTTTCTCGCGTCAAAGAGAATCGTTCATTGTGATCTAGCATCAAGAAACATTCTACTGGACGGCTACAAATGTGCTAAAATTTCTGACTTTGGCAATTCTCGGTATCTAGATGAGTTCAAGATGTACGTGCAAATCAAAAAGAAGGAGGCGCTGGCATGGCGCTGGATGGCTCCTGAGGCACTGCGCTGGCGACAGTTCACTGAGAAGACAGACGTTTGGGCATTTGGCGTCACACTTTGGGAAATATTCTCTCTTGCTAATCTTCCCTATCCTCATGCATCTTTTGATCGGCCTGAAAATTTCATCACTCAACTTGAAGGTGGACATCGGCTAGAGAGGCCATTGCACGGTCACGAGAAATGGTAAGTGACATGATGCCACTGACATCTTTTCACAAACTGCGTTTTATGTATATAACTGAGAGGGATATATAATTCTAAAAAATTTGTTAATTTTTTTCCTAGCTACCAAATAATGCGAAAATGCTGGAACGGAGAGGCGAACAGCAGACCCACATTTTTGCAGTTGAAGCATGATTTGGAAGATTTGCAGAGTTGTGATGCTAAAAATTTGTAAGAATTAAAAGAGTGATGATTGATAATCATAGAGTTCTCCATAAATATGAGTATTAAAAGTTTTAAACATAATATATCGTATCAAATTATAATTATAGGTATAAAAATATAAACCATAATTAGGCTTACAATAGTATCTTCAATCTGCAAATGTTTGTTGTCTCATTTTAAAAACTTTAATATTGCTTTAACTCTGCTTACGAATAAAAATGGCATGTGGCTTTATTGTGAAATTCAAAGTGGAACTTTTACACGCTCATATAGGCTTTATAAAGAATTTGAAAATAATAAAAATAAAAATTCGAATTTAATTCTTGAAAAAATATAAATTTAACGAGTTGCTTTGAAGAATCCGTTAATTTATTAACTTGAAACTAGGAATCGATGCGACGAAATGCCGTCACAGTGCTAAGAAGCCGGCCATTGTGCTGACAACCTAGACACCAAAATGTTTCCATTCAGCTCACATTACTAAATACTTAAAATGAGCATTTAGGTATTATGCCAACCAACTACGTTTGGCAATCCCTCAACTTCTCTTTCCTTTGAATTTCATAGCTTGCTCAACTTTTGCTTTGCTGTTTGCACTGCTACTACTGCAGTTTATCAATAAGGTGATTTATGGAAGCGTTTGTCTGCGCACATTCTCCTTGCATTTACTCAGCTCTATTCTTGTCACTTTTCTGCGAGTGTTGTCATAGTACAGACAACAGGGAATTTTACGAGAGTGAAAATTAATCATTTCATTGATTGTTTTGTAATCACTAAATATATAACGTAAATATTTATGTACCCTTTTTACAGCATTTAGTTGTACAAATTCTTTTTGTAATATTTAATTCCGGTAGTTTTTAGTGATGCATGAAGCTATATTGTATTATTAATCATGATTAAACCGCATATAAGCCACGTTTTCGCATGCTCCCACACGTTCATGATTCCAGTGATTTCATCATTGTTATTAATTATTACGATTTAATTTATATTTTCTAATTTTATTGTCACCGTTTAAACGTAATTTGTTTATTAAATGAAAATGTTTAAACGGTGTGTTTGGTTTATTTCTCACAATTTTTTTTTCTGTAAAATTCTCCTGAATGAACCGTCGTAATAATAACTGAGACTATTTATTTCACATCAATCCGCTTACCCCAATTACATTTAATTTCAAACATTGCAACCGTTTCAAATTATTATCAGTAATAAATTGCTAAAATTAAGTAGTTTTTATAAAACAATATTATACACAGAATTTTTTAATCAATTCAATAATTAAAGAATTACATAAATTGTTATTAGCTACTATATAACCACTATTCAGTATGTATCTACACAAAAAAGTGTTACTAATTCATGAGCATCATATTAACAATCCATCCCACACAAAAATTGAGAAAAGTAAAAGTAGTCATCCAATCGAAATAATTCACACGTCCCAGTTTTATCTTGAGAATCGGCCACGATCTCACCTCCTTTCGGAACCAATTATTTTTTTGTAGCTGTTCATTTCCTCTAATGCTCAACATCAGTCGGTGGGATTTACCGAAAACTTCGCCAAACGCTCCATAAACAAAAACGAGGGTAATGAAACCTTGCATTGCGACAGCCATAAAAAATTGCATTTGCTCCCTTCCAATCGTTGAATGAAAGCGAATTATCGCAAACATGCCAATCGTCAGGGAACTTATTGTTTGCCATAACCCTATTAATACACCGCTTGTTTGACGAACATCGTTGAAACAACACAGAATTATTTGAATTTGCCTGAAAATTACGGAATATTGTCGTGGCAAATTAGTTACTCTTTCTTTGTATCCTTTCTTCGAGATTAAAATTTGAAGTTGTTCAATGTAACGATTTATTATGAAGCACGGCATGTATGAATAGCAGATCCACTCGCTAATGAGCTCCAAGTATAAGAATGAGACGATAATAATATTTCCACAGACAATCACAAACTTAATGATAATATTTGAAATGCTTCCAAAATCTATAGTTGAATTTGTTTTGATACACTCCGGAATCAGAAACGATCCAGCAACATCCGGTACACATGGAAATTTCAAGCTAAACTGCAATTTTCCTGAAATTGCCATAAACGCATTCCACATCATGTATAAAATCACTACCTTAAACTTTCTCTGAGCTCCAAGATTGTATCCGCTTTGGACGTTTCCCGATTGCCACTGGATTGCATTTTGTTCGAAAACCGTTTCAAGTTTGTTGAGAGAATTTTGAATATTGGCGATTTGATACCGCTTCTCTAAATGACTGCTTGATATTAAACAAAATGCAACATGAGCCACAACCACAAACTGGAGCTGTAGTAAATACGACTTCTCTGGATTATCATTGATGATTAAAAGAAAAATTTGAATGATCTGCACAAATACCAAAACATATGTCAGAAACAGTCTGACACGATATATTTTGAAATATATTGATGATTCCTTGACTACTTTAATTACACTTTTGTCTTTCTTGTCCGTATAAAATATAGTACTGAAGAATGCAATCCTGGAGAAAGCAAGAAAGAAGAACATAAACTTTCTCGCAAAATTGAAGCAACTGAATGCCATTTTGAGTGAGTTTAAAAAAGCAGCTAAAATATATATCAGGTTGAATTTTTTTTACTCCTATTAAAGTTTTCGTTAGTTTTATTTTTACTTGTCGATTGTAGATATGTAGCATAAAGAAAATTCCGCACTGAAATGAACATCAGTGATGACAATGTTGCAAATAGTGCGCTTCATTATTTGATATAAAGACTAAAATGATTCATGGTTTGAAAGTCTTACATGTAATATAACGATTGTATTAGAACGTATTATTTATTTACCAAACGTAATGATGTTTGGTAAATATATGACGATATTTGGTGTTGTTTTGCGCAACTTTCTATGGTCAAATTTATTCATTACCGTCAACTATCGATCCAGCACATTTATGTGTATTGTATCATTTATTGTTCGAGAAGTAATTAAAACTGGCCAATTAAATCAGTCACGCATTGGGATAATTGTGTTTATTAAATCGTAAATGCGAGCTTCTCTTTCTAATTAATTGCCTTTGTTCTTCAAGTGAAATAAAAATCAAATATTGCTAACAAAAATACCTCAAACAATGTATGTTTACTCTTACTGTCATCAGTCAATTGGATACTTTTGTATGTACATACTGTAGCAGTTACTGCCACAGCTAGCACAATTTTTTCAAGATAATGGCTCTAACTGGTTTAAGCCAATTCCCATTCCAATTTTGATGGTAATGGACGCTTTTTATCACAACAATAAACACAATTTCTGCGGCGCGTGTAAAAGGCAACTGAAATGTGTCCACATACTTGAAAATCCAAGTAATGCCGAAATCGTGAAGGAATTCAAAAACCATCATCAAAGATCTGAAATTAAAAAAGTGGCTAGAAATGCTGAATTATGTAATGAATAAATTGATGAATTAATGAATTTTACAAGTGGAGATTGAATTTTATTAAACACATCGACCATCCGACCCAAACAATGTTATTTTAATTAATAGGGGAATGCTGAGTTGGTCACGGTATTTCAACGATTGGTCGAATCTGGCATTTATTTCAGGTGGATTGATGAAGAAATTGGGATGATCTATCATTCTACCAGGGTCCAGGATTGCCTGAGAGTAAAAAGCCCGTTGAAGTAGTTGATGGACACACATGTGGAGAATGGCAGTTCTTTAAAATTGAAAGGAAAGGTGGTATCAATTTTTTTACTGTGGGCATGCTGTTTAATGGTAGCGGTTGTAATGGGCCTTTTGAGTGAGATATTTTGTAGAGCTTAGCAGTTACGAAGTATGTTTAGTTTACTGACTAGTATTTAATGATTATTAAACTGTAATCTATTGAATCTTGATATTTTATAAACAGAATGCGAATAAGACATTTATCACTTTTACCATCATCCAGAAAATTTGATTTTATGCGAGGATGAGTTTCAGAGGCATTGAACAAAACATATTATCTAGTCTCTAAACCCAGCTTTACCTATTAGAATTGAAAAAAAAATCATAAAGGCATGAGCAATAAATTGAGTCACAATAATACTAAGAGACATCCTAAGACAAATGGGACAAAAATAAAAATGCTTTATATTTCATAACATCTGAAATAATAAGATGAGAAATGAAGGCCTTACAAATATTTACTTTAAAAAACAGACCTGAATGAAGGTTGTGCAAAATGTTTATGTTACTTTAAAGTAATGCAATAAAATTCAGTGGAAGGTCATTTTTAAGCAATGTCCTTTTTAGTGTTTGCGACATAAACCTATTTCACTTACAGTATTACGCTACGATTTAGAATTCCAATCCATGTAATAAATAATTTTCATCAACTTTTAGAATGTGTAGCATTAAAAAATATTTCACATGTGCATTTTTATTTTTTATACAGTCGCCTACCAGCAACGGTAATTTGATTTTTGGTTTTGCATTTAAAAATACATAAAGTAAAATAAATTTTGAAATCTTTTTGACAATTTGCAAAATGCAGCCGAGTGGAAAATTTCGCCAGGAACCAATTTTGTCATAGAAAGTGCAGAAGAGGACGTCGATATCATTAGTGATGAAGACTGGAATTTGAAACCTCCAACACCGCAGCAGGAAAAGTCTGAGGAATATGATCGCCAGTTTGAACCAATCGTTTCGGAGGAACAGCAAACAGATATCAGTAACAAAAAATAGTATATTTTTAATTAGCTAACCAAATTTATAAATTCAGAAAATATATTCACTCCTGAAATAATTTAAAGTTCCGCTTTGTCAAATATAGTTTCTAGTAGGTCACATAGCGATAGCGCGTTCAAAACGAATTACATCTTTATTTCGTAAGAAAATATTTCAAAACTGTGACGTCTCGGCGTTGGCATATCTTGTATAATTTAAAATTATTTTCGTTGACAGACCTGGTGATTCTATTGATTGGCAATGGAAGGATGATGAAGCCATGCCCGAAATAACTATCAACCACGAGTACCAATATTTCCGGATTTTTATTGCCATTGATCTGTCAAGCGAATTCAAAACCAGCGCAGGTGCTTGCGAGCAAAATGGGAAATGGCACTATGCACCAATGCGGAAACGTAAGTTTCCGATTTATATCAATGCATAGATTAAACCAATTGCATTTTGCATTGCTGGTAAAAATATTACCAAACGTTTGAATGCTTTTAGACATCGGCTTAAAGCCGGAATTGGGAAAGTATTTGGAGGTTATGTTTGACAGAGAAATGGGCAAGAACGGATTCTCCTTTGGAGGTCACAGTCTCCGGGAATGTTTGCTTGCTCTTGAGCCAACTGCAGCAGTAATTGCTAAAACCGTTCAGGGTTTGATAGACCAAGGCGTGACATGCACTGCTGAAATGCAAATTATTGGATTCGGGTATGGCGCCTATGTTGCGGGAATGGTGGCTCGAGCCTTGAATACTAATGGGAAAAATCAACACAAAGTGCATCGAGTGACTGGTGAATTTTGTCAAATACAATTATAATATAAAATATGTTTATTAGAAGTTTCGGTTTTTGATATTATTAATATATCCAGGAATTGAACCAATTGGATTCCACGTGCATCAGGTGGATGGAGACTATGGAGGAAAGCCTAAAGAACTCTGGCTCACGTCGACGCAGTCAGACCTGAAAGATACTGCGGACCTTGTTGATGTCTACTATTCAGATCTTTATTACAAATTCTCTAGCAAATTCTTCGGCACTAGAGTTTTGGTTGGAAATACCAACATTATATGTCAGTTCCCAGTTATCGTTAGTTACTTACTGAAAGTTCAATTTTACGTTGTAAAAACAAAACCGTGCAAAAGCTTATTTTTTAAAACTTACAGGTAGCAGGGGGAAATACCTCTGCGACACAAGTAAGTCACGTTCCCTCAATTTTAAATTTAATTATTTAAAAATGTGATGCATTCTTTTACAAATTGTATGTTATGCTAGTTACGGAATGCTCTCATCGTATAGCGCTGGCATTCTACCTGGAAGCATTTTTAACGAAACCCTTGAAACCGCTCTACGTCGTAACGGAACGCGACAACTCATACGGTTACCTAGTGAAGTTCGACAAGAACTCGCACATTAAAGTGGGACAGTGGAATATATGGGGTGGGCCTCGGTATGTATGAACAAATTAAATGATAACTTTAGAATATTGTGAAATCTTTCGAAATAATAAGTGAAAATTTCGTTTTTGTTGCAGAGGAGTTCATTCAACCGTTGACATCAATGGAACATTTGTACAGTCTGATTGTGTCTCTGCGGAATGTAATAAATATTTCAAGGGGTAGTATGAAGCATTTACAAAATACAAAGCTTTACCTTTACAAACCGATTAAATGGTACTTCATATTAATTAATTATAATTAAAAAGCAGTGTTTTATTTATTCATTTTCAAACGAAAATTTGAGCGTATCATTCTAATTATAATTATTGTGCAAACAAAATGAATTTTCTTATATCATCCACAAATAAATCAGTTGACCATAGATTTCACACATTCTAAGATTATTTTGAAATTTAATAGCATTTTATAAATTGCTTTTATTGAATTCATTATTTTGCATGGCTTATCACATAAAGAGTAAAAACTTCATGAACTTAAAAAAAATCTGTATTTACTGCCATTGAACTAAATAACGGAAGGTGAACTGAACCGCGATTACGAATCACTTCTACCAAGAAATGTTAATATTCTTCTTATCTGTAAATTATATTTTGTATTTCATACATACATTATACAATGCAGTAAAGCCACAAAGCCAGTTTGATCCAGTATTCTGAGTTATTATGCCTAATGGATTAACAAATAAGCTAAAAAGCTTTTCCTTTAGGAAACTATTTTCAACGTATCACAGTATAAGGAGTCCGATACCTTTAAGAATAATATCTAGAATAATAATACGTGAGTAGCTAGAGACGCAACCCAAAACAACAACAAATCCTCTACTATGTAAAGGTCTTAACGTAAGACGTTAAAATTTAAAAAAAAGGATTTTAGTTTACTTAGAAGTCCAAAAAAATATTTTTGTGCGGATTAAAATGTGAAAAGTGTCTATGTATCTAAGTGGCCTCCCGATAGTAACCTATCACTACTTTGGTTTGAGTATAAATATTCATGAAAACCATTTCTGGTTATTCATTACATTCACACGTTTCCTTCTGAAAGGAACCTCTGTACGAGTTTAGCCACATAGTAGAAGAAACGTCATTCAAAATAAGTTTTTTAAAGTTACTGCGACAGTTTTTAAAAAATATTTACCTCCATAAAACATTGACCGTTATTTTAAATATTTATTCACTTCCTCGTGCAAAAATGGGTATCCGAATAAACCTATTTCATTGTGTGCTGCTATTTGTTTCCATCGCTCCACTCTTCAGTCAAGCGAAAGTCGAGTTTTTCGGATATGAAAACTTTCAACGTAAGTTGTAAATTCTCGTAGAATAATTATTTTCATTCATAGTGATTCACTGTTCATAGTTTTTCAAAACAAGGTTACATTGTGAAATTTCTAAAATTTCAGGTAGTCTCTACTCCGCGGAGAGGATCACGACTTCTTGCGAAACTCTACCGCGTTCTAAACAAAACAAGGCGAATTCCATCAAAACGGACACATGCGTCATCCTCTACTCCAACGAGTTCTGTGTGGGAAGCTTCGTCAAAATCGAGGCGGGGGAACATTCTTTGCTGCCTTACTTCAAAAATCAAGTGGAATCCTATCGAGCCTGCACTGACGTCAGCAAAGACGAGCCTTGGCGAGACGTGAGAATCAAGTTGTATAAACACTATCGATCCAATGGTAATCATAATCATTAAACACTTTATTACATCTTATAATTGAATAGTCATGGCAATTTGTTAATTGTTATTATCTTGCATTTTGTGTAAAGAAATGTTGTGGGACACTCCAATCACCCCAGAGTGTGTAACTCTTCCAATGGAATTTGGAAACGAAGCTTCTGCTGTGGACGCTGACCTTTGCGTGATTTTATTCTCCCAACCACACTGCATCGGGGAACAATATAAAATTGAATCTGCAGGATACGACAAAGATCTGTGGGATTTCAATGATGTCACGAATTCATTCATGCCATGCAATGCCTCTGACGTTTTCAAGAAAGCAATCCACCCAATTGCTGAACCAGAAGGAAGGATCTCTAATGAATCCCTGACAACCCGAGTTATCGACAACATACAAAGCAGAGCAGATTTCTTTCGTTATGACGATTTTGGAGGCAGCCCCTACACCGTTGAGATGGTCACTACAACCTGTGTAACCTTACCAGAAAATATTTGGCACGAAACTAGTTCAATTAAGACTGACGGATGCATCATTCTCTACGAGTTCGGGCTTTGTAGAGGCAACTACTTCGTAGTTGAAGCAGGTGACCATGAGAATTTGCCCTACTTTAGAAACAGAGCTATTTCCTACCGTGCCTGCAGCGACGTCAGAAATAGTCAAAACATTGTGCCCCTGTCACCGGATGGCCCCCGAATTCAATTTTTCGATCACTTCAACTATATTGGTAATTAAATTCAAGCTTATTTCACTGTATCACTCAATCAATTTAAAATGGCTGCATTTGAGAACTGGTTACAATAAATTTGAAAATTGTCTTTCAAGATATGCTGTGGAATACTCCAATCAACCCGAACTGCACAACTCTTCCGGAAACAATTAGAAGCAGAACTTCATCTTTAAAATCGGACAACTGTGTGATATTGTATTCCGATACAAACTGCAATGGAATTGAATTCTTGGTGAAGGATTTCCTCTGGGACAACTCATTGGAATACTTTCAGGATAAGCTGGTATCATTCATACCCTGCAATGAGACTGCGAGTGAAGACTTAAACAAAAGCGTGTTACTGACACTTACCACCAAAATACCTTTCGTGGAAGCCTCCCCTAACACAACGATAAGGATCAATGCTGTTACAAAATCACAGGAACTGTCTTTACCTCAACATGAAGAAAATACTCTAAAAATTGAGTATCATTCAGAAACCAGTTTAGTGTTGCTAGCAGCAATTGTTGTCTTGGTCGTTGCAATCATACTGGTTCAGGTGTGGATCTGTTTCATGTACAGGGGTAAATTGTTAATTATTCTGAAACGTGCGTGGCACGGAATTAGTACTAAGGCCGATGACGACATGGTTGGGTTTCAAACACTTTAACATTTTAGCCGCAACATATGTTAACAAATTAAGGTCTTGAACAAGATATCTTGTATCTTCTTCATCATAGGAGAAATTTAATCAGCAATTTAAGCATATGTATATAAGTAATAGATCCCAGGTTTCTTTGAATTTATGATCCATATTAAATTACGTTCAATTAAATATTTTACTTAATGCTAAAATAAATGATATTGTATAATAATAAGAAATATTTTGTAATATTTATCAAATCAATATTGCGATTTGCACGAAGTTTTTTAAATGGTTTGTTCAACTCAAAATTTCAACTCATGAGATTTTAAAAGGGATTTATCAATAGTGTTTTCATAGAGTTTTCCGTACTTGGAGGCTTTCTTAAATTTTCCTATAAAATACATAACACATAAAATAGCGCAAAACGCAATATGACCATATTTAGGCAAAAATGCCTACAATAAAATGAAGATGAGTGTACACATAACATTTTAAAATCCCAGTATCCAAATCTATTTAATTTCGCTTTTTGTGTCTATTCCTAATTGTTATTCTCCTAATTACTATGCATCCAATTTTTATCTACAGAGAGAAATCGATGGGGTCGGGGCGACGGCGACGAAAAGGTATGTAGCTGTTCTTCACTTCGAAGCGCGCTTTTCTGATCACTCTGACCTGGGAAATCTTGGACTTCAATTTCTTCACCATTTTGGGAGAGAACTAAAAAACACCATTTAAATTGATTTTGGTAACATTTATGAAAACTTATGAGTTAAATAGATGGCAAGATACAAGAATCATACTTACATTTTTCGATGACACACAAATCTGCAAAGACGTCAACTTGTCCAATTTTAGAAACCCCTCCGCAGCAGATAAGTCTGTCAGCTTACCAGGAACGCCCAAATTTGGTTCTTGTTCAAATTTCTCAAGGTCTGTTGTAAGTAAACATTCGTTAAGCCATTAGCCAAATTAATTTTACGAACTCAATATTCTGGTATTAGTAAAGTTTAATTTTGAAGTGACACTGGGAAATTTACCTTTTAATGCGGTTATCCCAACCACATTTCCATAATATAATTCCCTCATCATTTCATCGTTCTTTGGAACAATGCCTGAATCGTCCAAACTGCTCTTACAAAGGCAGCTTACCTCTTTTAATTTTGGCCACAAAGCCGTAACAGCCAGAAATGTGGAATTGTTGAATACTGCTTTCAAACTACGCAAATTTGGCATCCAATTTTGCATAACCTCCCAGCTTCTTACGTCAAACTCTAACGGAAAGGAAACAGAGTGCAACTGCAACAAGACAACGTTGCTCATAATATTTTCTGCGTTTTTAACCAAGTCGGCTGCTTCCTTTAAGTGGATTCCATTTACGTAGGGCATATGCCGCCACTGGTTCATAGATGGAAGCTTGTCCATCTCGCATTGTACAAGCTTCAATTTCTCCAATTTCGGCATCCACCTAAGGAAAGATAAACTTTTCACGATATGTTTAATTAATTGCAGTTCATTGAGGTTCTCAAAGGGCTGCGTAAAGTCCAGACCGTCGAATGGGTGTAGGTCACTGTTCCTACGGAGTTTGAGACACTTGAGGGATACACTGTGAAATTGTAGCACCTCTATTGTTCTGTCAGGATATGCGTCGTTGACACGAATATCAAGTGCCTTCAAGTCAGAAAAAAGATTCGGAGACATTTGTTGAATCCGCTGATGATCTTTTGTATTGTATAAGTCTGCACGCATGAGACCCATTTGTTTTA
>VYYJ01004636.1:0-12866 GCA_021029165.1 Cyphoderus albinus
ATTTTTCAGTCCCACCTACCCTTAATTACAGTAATTATAATTAATTTGAATTACCGTATATATCCAGTAATGTTCACCCAACCGTCTACATCTCGACGCAGGTCAATCGAATAGGGAATCATGGGCGTGGGGTCGGCGCCACTGGATCGCATCCACTCCGAGTAATTCTTCATGGCAGAGGTGACAAAGTCCCGGAAGCCATTCTGTTGCGCGTTCACTAATTAAAATAAAAAAACTAAGACAATTAACAAGACAATTATCGTTACAAAACAAAATTTAGAGTAGAAATTTGCCAATTACCATGATGAAAGTGAGTGGCGAAAAATAGCAGCGCCACTAAATGGAAACAAACAATTTTTGATAGTTTGGAAAGTTCAGGAGACATTTTTAATTTAATCGAGCTTTTAATTAATCTGGATTTTTTACAATATTCAATATGTACAGATATTTGATTTCATGCAGAATAAGGACATTTTCTCACCAGCGATTGGTTTATATGCTACTTTCGAGATGCACTCAATTTAATTTTTAATTGTCCATATCAAAAATTTATTATCAACAATTTTTATATACAAGTAAATGACGATATTTTACATATTACAGTAATAACGACTACGTATGTATTAGATTAGATAAATTGAGACTTTGAGACATACATCGTATCGTATCAATATGACATTGATTGATTGATTGATGGGCAGACACGACACGTATTTTATTCAAAATTACATATGTATATTTTCAATAAAATTAATTACATTTATCTATCAAAATTTATCTTGAGTATGGCCTGATTTAATTTTAATTGATGACGGATGATGACAGTCTTGAATCATTTATCTGTCCCATTGCAAGCAATATTTTAATCGGATGATTGACATTGGCAATTAAAAATTAATAAATAATTATGTATAATCATTACTTTACGAGTAAAATGAAAATCCCTTATTAATTCATAATTGGTTTTCTTTAATCAACACCTTTAATTTTGAAGTAATTAATCATGATTCAAACGGTGCAACTTGAGGCACATTTCCAGCACCCATTACAGTCCGACTTTCGGCTGCACCTTACGTATTTGTAATCTTGGGACCTTCCACGGGTCGCATAGCACCATTCATCTCCCACGGGACCCAGGAACGAGGCACCCCGACATCCAGTCCAACAGTAGCCTTTGTGACACCCATATCTTTCCGCACAGTTGAAGCCATGTGGGCCACCAGCACCACCCGCTGAAAAATATTGTATTCAAAATAATTCATTCCAGAAAATATTTAAAAGCTAATTATTATATTTATTAAACCATTTGATTGCGCTCTAGTTCCCGTTCCATCCATTAGCACTGCAACGGACACCAGTAGAAAATACTTGGCAAAAAACATTTCTATGTTTTTTTTTGCAATTTTTTCACAGCTTTAACGAGTTGATGTTAACCAGTTAATGAAATATGTACATGCTACACATTTATAATTTATACTCCAGTCAAGTCGAGTCGATAAACGAAGTTGTTTATTTAATTAACCAAAAATGGAACAACATTTCCACGAAATGTTGTTGTTGCTCGTTCCCTTTTTTAACTTTCGTTTTATGGTATCCGGCCGTGCCGCGGTGACCACGGCACGTGGAGGAAGGGGTATTAATGCGGATTTTTTTTTGTTGCAAAATTATAATTTTAAATTAGAAAATTAAACACAAAAGTAACAAAGCCATATGCGTTGTCAAACTTAATAAAATCGGCAAAAGCTTAACAAACAGGAAATCTTAGGTTAGGTTATTAAAAATTGTAAATGAAAATGAAAATGAAACTGCTTGCTTTGTGGTCACACTGGCGCATTTTTGCATTTGCATTTTTGCAGGCCTATATATTTTGTTATCCACAAAGAAACCAAACATTTCCGTTCGGTTAAAAACAATTCTTAGATAGTCTAATAAATGCCCTTGCCCAACGATATTAAGATACTAGTGTGCAGAGAAGCCAATAACACCAATTTGAATAACTTTCAGTCTGTAATTTGACAACTCGTGTAAAAAATTAAAGAAAAAATGTTGACAAAGCTGGTGCTATTTCTTTCCATTTCAATGCTCTTCATTGGACCCGGCATTGAAGCGCAATTTAAGGGTAATATCGCATTTATTTTAAAATAATTAACTCTAACTGTCATGGTTTAACTATTCTTTATATTTTAATTTTGATTTACTATTTACTAACTTGTATATTTTTATAGTAATTGCCGGACGATGTTGACACACGTGGCTTAAAAAACTATATTTTTTAATAATTTACGTTTAAAAATTACAAATTCTAAAAAATTACTTAATTAACTTAAATAGTGTGAATTGCACTGGTGGAAGTACGGCTGTCACAAAGGCTACTGTTGGGCTGGCTGCAGTGCGACAGAACTGTTTGGTTCCATCGAGTGGTGCTACACGACCCGGGGCAGGTCACAGGACTACAATTACGTCAAATGTAGCAAAAACACGGATTGTAATCGGTGCTGGAAGTGTGCGTCAAGTTGCACGGTATGATCAATAACATGATGACCATGATCACCCATATCACATTTTTCGCATATTAAATATGTCACAATTACAATTTTTTTCTTTCATGTTAATTTCATTACAATTATGTTAATAATAGTTTCCAAAATTTCTAACTATTAAAATGTGTAATATACGAATATTTATATGCAAATAGGAATGCAATGCTACTACTTAATATATACAAAAACTTGAGTTGAAAGCTTGAATTTCATGAAGCATTTTTCGTCATTGACTTTTTTTTACATCAGAGTGGGAAAAAAGTCAAAGGTAATTAAAACCAGAAAATATTTTCTATAGGACTTTGCACTCAATTTGTTTTCTGCATTTTACTGCAATATGTTGCTGTATTGTGTTTACTGGTGCAAATTTGCCCAAAAAATTCCACTGACTTTATCTAGATTCGAGATCTAGGTACTACGTTATTTACTCCTTTAAACTTGGCTACTCTTTTTTATTGTTATGCATCGTCAACGTCACGGATTTCCCAGGGCAGGCGACAAGTTTCAATGAATGAACATTGAAGCTGGGACAAGCGGAGCAGTAGAATGCCAGTCATCTCAGGATTGTGACAGACATGGGTGATATTTCATTCTTTTATCGCATTTTCCACTATATCCAAATTATTTCTTATATAGAAAGCAAAGTAATTACTATGCTTGTTTTGTCCCGTTTTGGCAATCGTACAAGAAAATCTTGCCCATGCAATGCCCGTTCTTTCAACTAATTCAGTAAAACTAAAAACAAAGCTCACCTCTTCACCTGAATATGTCTATGTTCGTGCTTAGGTACGTCGACTTTATAACTCAATTTAAATAAAACCGAAACTTCTAGAACCCTGGATTTTCCCACTGGTCTTTTTAGCCAAGATAAAAAAGCTGAAGAAAAAAACGTTTCGAAAACATTACCTATCCCACAAAGTGCATATAAATCCAATCTAATATAAAACTGCATTCAAGTCTAGGAAATATATTTATTTCATGCTATTCACTTATTCTTTACAGCCTATAAAAACCAAAAGTGAGGCGTGCCAAAAAACAAAAATGATTTGGACGAATTGCGTTAGAATTGTTTTGTGGATAGATGAGTAGGCTCATGCAACATTCACCTATGCATTTTGTTGTTATTTTGCAGGCACACCGTTTTTCACTCACTTTGCAGCATCAAATCTGTAATTAGTAACGCATTTGTTGAAGCGATTTTTTTTGTCGTAGAAAATTTGTCGTATTGTAAAGGTGTATATTTGTTGATTCTCGTGGTCAATTTTTATGTTATTATTTTTTAGAATTTTAATAGTAATTGAAGAGGGAATTTATCGTAAATATTTAAATTAGGTAATCGGTGATTATAGTTGATTCTGAGGTCAACCGGATTAACAAGAGTTAAATATTTGCTAAAGATTTTTACTAACTATGCCTGCTGACGAAATTCGGTTACCAGCTGAAGATGAGCCGGAATTATTTTTCACGTAGGTTTCTTACATTTTTTTATTTTCACTAAACTAATTTGAATTTTTAATAATGATTTTTAAAAAATTGTTTAAACTTCCGAAGTGCGGACGAGGCAGGTGCAGCTGCTGAAGCGGAAATTGAGGCGCGGTGAGATTATAATAATAATATGACTTAATGAAAGACTTAATTGACTCAATTGACTTACTTTTAAATTCAATGGGTTTAAATTTTATTATGTATGTATATCTAAAACGAATTGTTTGCTTTCTCCTATTTGGATAAACTAAAAATGAGCAGCGAGTTTTCGTGAGTTATTATAATTTGGTCAATATCTATATCATTATGTTCTTTATTATTTACGTAAATTACGTTACGTATATATTTATTTTTAATATTTATTATTAAAAACCTTGTTTTCAACTAGCACACCGCTTCCACCGGACGTTGTGTAAGAAAATAACATTTCATTTTTATACATGATGCAGATAAATATTATTATTTTGAACACTATTTTGCAAACCCATTTGTCGTTTTGTTTTAGCGAGGAAATGGTCCAGATTAGACGCAAACTGATGAAGGTACTAACCTAAAGAAGTTTTATTTATTATATTAAGATATTGGTACGTATTAAATGTTTGCCTGTAGTTCAAGGAGAAGAAAATTCCGGAAATTGAAGACCAGCTAAGTCTCTTCATTAACGACTGGAGAAGCCAGACAAAAGATGAATCTGAAGAGCTGAAAAAATTAAAGGACCGGGTGGCCATTCGAAGAGTGAGTATTTTTGTGTTGGTAGTTTATTTAACTTTTATATATGAATCAACAATTAAATAAATTGAAATGAAAACAGGCCCAACGCGCAGAAGAGCAGGCGCGCTTGGACGCTATTAAGCAGGAAGAGGAAGAACTCCGACTACGAGAGGAAGAAGAGGAAAGAATTCGCAAGGAAGAGGAGAAAATCAAGCGACTCCAGGACGCCGAGCTGCGACGTCGTAAAATGATTGAGGAGCAGAGCAAAGGAAGGGACTTCAAAATCGCATCAACCACAGTAATTATTAAACCAGGGGTTTTATCATTATGGAGCTTTGAAATTTTATTTAATAAAATACTTTCATACTTCAAATGTCAGAAAGAGGCAGTCCTCGACCCCAAAGATTTTTCGAAAGAGCCCACGAAGGAGGAGTACGAAATGATGAGAAACGCCGCTTTATCCGTAATCACCCGGCCCATGGAAATTGATTCCTTGGACAGGCAGCATATTCATATGAGATGCGATGATTTGTGGAAAAAGATTGTCAAACTGGAGACGGAACGGTACGATATAGAGGATAGGATAAAACGACAGGAATACGATGTAGGCATATCATGTAACTTATAAAAATTTTGACCCGTAAATATAATTTACAGAACCTAATGAGTTTATAAAATTGATATTGCAGTTAAAGGAACTCAGAGAACGGCGCAAGCAGCAACTTAAACAGAAAGCTTTGAAGCTGGGCCTTCCTCCAGAGTACGTTGTCCTGTGTAACTTTATCATATCGAATTTTAAATATTGTTCGCAAAGCTGATTAAAATGTTAAATGATTGTTGCAGAGCACTAACGGGCAAATATCCAGTAACAAAATTATTTAAATGAAACTATCAAAATGCGTGTGCTATGTAAATACATGTTAATAATTTTGAAATCTTATTTTATCATTTAGCCCAAGATCCAGGTGGCGTCAAAGTACGAGAGACGAAAAGGTCTGTTGTCCTTTGGCGACACAAAAGGCCGCTTTGAGGGCGGCATCGTCGAGGAGTATAAGGTGCAAATAAACGAGAATTGGACCAAGCGCCAGGATGTCTTCACGAAAAAGAATCCAGGAGAAATTCCACCGTGGTTGGAAGATATGGGATCGAGGCTTGTTGTAGAAGATGAAGTTGTGAAGGATGAGCCTGAACCTGAAGTGGTCGAAGATATAGCAGAGGTTGAGGCAGTGGAAGGTGGAGCTGAGAATACGGAGATTACTGAGGTTGCAGAAATTGAAGATGGCGGGATACAAGAGGAGGTTGCAGGAGAAAATGTGGAAGCAGAAGCGGAAGTTGAAAAGGATGTGGAGGTGGAGGAAACAAAGGGGGAACAGGAGGCGGCAAATTCTGAAGAAGCAGAGCAGGAGACTGGTGAGATTGAAGAGGAAGGTGAAGGTGAAGAGGTGGAAACTGAGGCAGAGCCTGTCGAAGAGGGTGAACCAGAGGAGAATTTGGAATTGGACGCTGAGGCGGAAGAGGGTGCAGATGAAGCGAGTCCTCCACCTCAGGACGAAGAAGCTGAGGAGGAGTCTTAGGGTGCATTTAGAAGCAGTCTCAAACCCGTTTTGAAGCATGGTTCAAGATTCTATCTATACGATATAATAGAACTACGTATGTTACCTTGCAAATTTGTTTAGCTACTCTTTCGAAATCGTAGCAGTTTTGAAAATAAAATTTTAAAACAAACCATCACTGGTAACAAGATCTCTTCTACTTAATAAACAATAAATAATGTGAGATTATTTTCCTTCTATAACTTTTATAAATGTCTCATTATATGGCTATCGATTTTAAACTGTCAATACATCAATTAAAAAAAATTCGTATCACTTATCAATATTGGTGAAGACGTACATACGTAAATAAAAAATTGCAATTCAAACTATACAGAACAAAACATTAAAACACTATTTCAGTACAAATCATTGTAGGCTTGAATAGGTGTGAAATGATTTTGGATTGGCTTGATGTTTAGATTTTTGCAAGTACTTACTTTTTGCAACCTTTGCGAACCAATGGCACATTATTACCGTCTTCGGTAAGCCAGGATGACGGAACACATTCAACTGAATTATCCGTCGGTAAATGCACCACAGAAAAAACGGCTTTAGTTGTCGGGCCATTCTTGTACTAAACTCAATAATTACAGTATTCGTTAATTAAATTAACATTGGATTTTAATAAAAACCGAAATTATCTTGTCTGTATGATATGAAACATTTACTATCCATGACCGACTAGTTTCTCATCGTTGTTTGTTTCCTTCGCCTTTATTGAATATAGTATTATATTCTCTTATAAATTCAAGGTACTTGATAAGTTTTAAAATATTGAATTTAATTTTTTTATCGAAACGCGTGCTTATATAATACGTAACTTACGAATTCATTCTAAAGGGTAAAGCTACCATCGTTTAGGAAAATAGTATTGTAATTTAACGTATTGAGGTTTGACAATTTGAAATATCTCTTGCTGTCAATCATTGGTGGTTTTTAATATAGTTTTTCCTCGCCGACCTCGCCAAGCAAAAAATAACATCAAGTGTGTGTAATATGTCAATAATAATTGAAACATTTTGAAACATGGACTATATGTATAGAAACTATTTTTTTCAATTACAATTGTACTTGAGTGAAGTAACTTCAATGTGGATAATCTTGAAATTTTTTCATAGTTGGTTTAGTTTTTTACCTCATTCAATACTTATAAAAGTAAAAAATAATTATTTTCTATTCTAAAATCATAGTAATTGACAGTTTTGACAAATATATTTTCATTGTCTTCTCCACATTATTGATAAAAACAAAGGCTTTGAAATTGTACATACTTGTCGAATTTGTATTTGTTAGTCATTTTATTGGATATGTCACAATTTTTGTAAAGCACTTATGCCAGGGAGGCAATTCTTGCCTTATACTGGCAGAAGTACATAGTTTATACATTATTTCAATTTTGTTTTCGCCAAACGAAATTCCATTTTGTCTGACATCTGAAAAATGAAAGTAATTTTCATGTCGATAATTTTTACCTCCTTGTTAATATTCCATTTAACTCTTTGTGAAAATACTTCGGGAAAACCTACCATTAGACCAGTCGACTTAAAAAGTAAATCTTGGAATCCGATATGGGAACTGTACCTTGAAGATTTCAATATTGTAGACTACTTTAAGAGGGAATTCCCTACCGTTAAAAATTTAAATAATTTGATATATGGTTTCGGACGCGAAAAGTGTTTCATTTTAGTTGACAACTACCCACACAGTAATATAGCTGCCAACAAATTCCCTGTAATTCTTAGGAGGCCAAGATTGGGTTGGTATGAAACAGGGCGAGCATGCCTTTCACAAAGAGACAGGTTTGGTGTATACTGGATGAAAAATGGAAACTACTCAGCCTATAAATTCGACTTGAAGGATAACGAATTTTGTTCCACTGAAAAAATCACCACACTACTTAGGATTTACAAACCTAATCACTATGAGTACTTTCTTAGCTATAACGCACTGTTACCTCTTAATTCAACAAAACTTTCAACAAAGTCAAGGCCTTGGCGATGTGAGGTACAACTTAGTCTGTTTCCAGTATCCGGTGCAAGGGGTATTTTTGCCTATGTTCCTGCACTCTGGAACCCAAACGCAGTGGAGCACTTCTATAAACAACTTCCGTCCACCCTTCCTAAAATCAATATAATTGCGATTAACTTCGATTCAGGTTTCTTTCCTGAAAATATGGAGTCCTGGATACGAGCAGTAAAAGCGGCAGATTTCAACACCAACAAGATATTTCTGCTGGTGAATATGACAACTGTAGAATCATTGCAAGTTAATAACCAAAATAACCATGCAATACTAGAGCTAAAGGGAAGCTTTGAGCAAATATGGATTACTCAAAATTGCGGAAACTGCAGTGCTGCTTCTCACAAAGTTTCAAATATACTAAACTTTCGGTCAGACTTATTGCCTAAACCAACAAATTTGCTAACCTGGCTCACGCAAGAATCTTCAATCAAGCAAAATGACATGCTGCAATTAGGCAATCAATTAAATAAGATAAATATGCATCCGGATCATGAAAGTTTTTCTAACCTGGTTGTCTACTGCAGGAGTCACACATTCAAAAATTTAGTAATATCCTCCAAATTCTTGAAGGCGAACCCACGGAAATCACTCGGATATATTCGGTCATATATGTGGCGTGAGGTTTTCAAAAACTATACAATGAACATGGTTTTGCCGCCGATGATTAAACAATTTTCAAAGTACTGCCTATATGAGGGTAATGCGGGACACAAAAATTATATTGATCTACACTATGGAATATCTCTCTACCACACAATTTCTACAAATGATGTGATGTCGCTCCCAATCAACTTGAATAATTCAGCGGAAAGCCTGACGTTTCTCAGCTGCGGAAATGGCGGACTCCAACCACTTTCATTCCATGAAATTTCATCCGTATTTGACTGCTACATTTGGATACTTCTTTTGACAACAATTTTATGTTTCTCGGTTGGAACAAATTTTCCTTGCCGAACATTTACGAGGTCCGATATTGAAGGACGTATTCTTACAGCCATCAAATCTATTTTGGAGCAAGGTGATAATTTGATTGGTAACATCAGTTCAACAAAAAGGCGTTTAATCTGGGGGCCATTCATTCTGTTGGGCATTGTTATTAGTAACGACTACAAAAATACAAATGTTTATAACATGATGCTACCAAGGGCACCCATTCCATATGAAATATTTGATCAACTTTTAGGAGACAAGTTCACAATTTATACCAGAATCACCAAGATCTATAATTTAGATATCAGCAGAAATTCGAAAGGCAACCGATTTCAAATCATGCTATTTGACCACATTCTTAAAGACCACGACTCTCAAATCTTCAATGGGGCATCGGAAATCGATGCAGTTGAACAAAAACAAGAGCTTGGGGCTACTAGAAAAAGTTTACAAAAATTCCAGGATTCATGAAAAAACTAGAGATATTGTGGAAAGATTAGTTACGGTTAATGAAGTTATACAGCCGCACGGTGACTAAAAATGAATTATTTTTTACATAAAATTGTAGAATACTAATCATTAATTATATATAGTAATCAATATTCTATTATTATGTTTTAGACATTAATGCGCTCAACCAAAATTTGATTGAGAAGTTTTTGGTTTCACAAGAAGAGCTACTCTATGAATTTATAAATGAATGCAGGAGACACGCGCTGTTGGTTCCTCTCTTTGTTGCTGGAAAAATTGAAAAAAGGCTGAAGGAAACCGACATGGAAACCGACACAAATATGTCTTCATTGGGAAAGAAACGTATACACATGTCACAGAGAGTTTCAGTTTGGAGGGTTTGATTCCCAATATTCTGCAACGCCGTTTGGCAGGTTGTATTCAAGGTGGGCTTTGGGAATGGATGAATGAATTGGTTGAAAGCAAGTACAAGTTTGAGGGTAGTCAAAGAGGGTCGGAGAGCCCTGCAGGGATGAACGGAAACGTGATGGTACTATTTATAGTATACTTGAGTTGCAATTTAACTGCAATAGTGATTTTCATTCTGGAGGATTGGTATGAGCTTCTAGAGCTCACCGAAAACACTGTTGTTTTTGTAGCTAGCTTCTTCACGAACACGTATCGAGTACTCAGAATTATGGTATTAAATCCTGGGTTGAGACGCATTATGGCGGACGTCGAAATATCTGTTCGATTCTAGAACGTAATTTAAAAAAATGCAATTGTTGAATGAAAATTATAATTGTATTTTGTGGGAATAGTAATATATATTACCTATTAATTGTGGAAGCTGTAACATTGAAATAAAAAGGAACACTTTTTTTAGGTTTGTAATCTTTCCAACTGTTTTAATGCATACAGGAAGTTTTCGATGTTGAGAGTAGTAAGATGGATTATTATTCTAAATAAAATTTTTAAAAGGCAATTTGCAATTTATCCGTTAGGCAACCTATTTGCGCTGTTAAACATTCATTCAGGTCCACACAAATATACCCATTAACCCCCATATAAACCTTACAGTGTCTGTAATTTATAAAATATGCACTATGATAAAACATAAAGTGATTATATTATGATTTTATTGTAATGTAATTCAAAGTCGTATGGATTATACGAAGAAATTTTGTTACGTGAGGTCTATTCGTACATCCATATGTACACGGGGAAACTTTTATTATTGACAAGAGCCAACAAAATTTGTTAGTATAAATAAAAGTGATATTATGCTAAACTAATAATTCAAAAATTGAGATTTGTACCTGTCATTTTGTGAATTTAACATTTTTTAATCTGATTCAAGAAATCTGGAATGATCAGATAACAAGTTTTAAACATGTAACACCATATAATACATAATAAGTAGGGTTGCCGTTTTTTGCGTTCGGTTCACGTTCGGTTCAGTTCGGTTCGGGCTCGGTTCTGCTACCTTTCGTTTGTCATCATGAAAAATGCAAATGCGGGTTTTGTAGAAAATTTTGTGGACTATCAGGAACCGAGAATTCCCGTATTGACGGTTGTTCCACATCTGCTGTATAGCAAAATATTTCTTAAAAACCCATGCTTGAACCGAAATATTTCGGTTCAGGCATGGGGTTTGAGGAAATATTTTGCTATACGACGAACTGCTGATTACACATCAACACTAGAATTTCCGGTTCCTGATAGCCCACAAAATTCTCTACAAAACCTGCATTTGCATTTTTCATTATGACGAGCGAAAGGTAGCAGAACCGAGCCTGAAACGAACTGAACCGAACGTGAACCGAACGCTTAAAACGGCAACCCTAATAATAAGTAAGTAATAGTATTACTGTAATACCCATTATGAATGAGCATCAGAAGTAGTTCTTTAAGAAAAGTACATAGTGTGTGAACGACCAAATACGTACGTTGTGAACAACTATCGTTCTGTATAATTGATAACTGCAGTATCACACTTTCTGACGGTTACACAGTCATGCTCGACACTGCAAAAATTTGCAAAGTATGGAACCTGCGGATTCAAATAATTTCACATATCTTCTCAACTGATTTTTATTAATATTCACCAAGTAAACGCAACTGTTCTGAAACGCGCCACTGCTGGGTACCGGCAAGTTCACACCGAGTACAACTTCATACCGGTGGACACTTCATGCCAATCTTTTATTTGCTTACCAGAAAAGCCGTAGCCCTCAGATATTTTCCTAAAAAAAGTAACGAGAAATCAAATACCAAATTTATTTAAAGAATAGAAGTACTTAAGTTGAACTTTCAATTTACTAAAGTTGACTCAAACATTCTATTCTGTAACTCTCCGATATTTAAATAATGGACGTGGAATTATGCTTATAATTCAGGAAGGTCGACTTTCACACCATTATTTAATAAATATCTAATATCAAAAATTCCCTTTACCGTTAGTAAACAGAAAAGCACTTTTTGATAATTTCTGATTTGGCAAAAAACATTTTACTGCGAATAAAAAATACAAAGACGGAGATATCGATATAGTGGTAGGCACTGTCGGTACTTTGAGATCCCTTTACCGTTGGTGGACAATAAAGCAATATTTCACAATTTAGGAAGTTCGATTTTAACACGACAGCTCAATGTTTATTTTAATTTCCACTAAAAGTAGTCATTGCAATTTGGAGGCAATCCACCTTCCTGATTTGGCAAAAAACACTTTACTGCGAATAAAGAAAAAACGAAGACGGAGATAATTATATAGTGGTAGGCACTATCGGTACTCTGAAATCCCTAATTCCCTTTACCGTTGGTGGACAGTAAAGCAATATTTGACAATTTAGGAAGGTCGATTTTAACACGACAGCTCAATGTTTATTTTAATTTCCACTAAAAGTAGTCCTTGCAATTTGCAGGCAATCCACTTTCCTGATATGGCAAAAAACACTTTACTGCGAATAAAGAAAAAACAAAGACGGAAATACCGATATATTGGTAGGCACTGTCGGTACTCTGAGATCCCTAATGCCCTTTACCGTTGGTGGACAGTAAAGCAATATTTGACAATTTAGGAAGGTCGATTTTAACACAACAGCTCAATGTTTATTTTAATTTCCACTAAAAG
>VYYJ01004637.1:0-12864 GCA_021029165.1 Cyphoderus albinus
TGAAGAGATTAGAATTAAATAATTGGAACAAAAAGTTATGCGGGGACTGAGGATTCATTGTTTGTCGAAAAAGACTTTCACTTTGTTTTCTTGGAAAAAATTGTCTTGTCGACTTTTCGATTTTTCCAACAATCGTAGAGAGGCTTGTTTTAATATTTTAATAATATAATTTTTTTCTGTGCGACGACGACACGAACGACGAGAAAAACAATAGAGTTTTGAAAAGAGTGTACCACGTACAGTATTGGGGTAGAGAAGTAGTAAATTTTAGACTTTAAATCTAATTAATTTTACCCAATTTTGTATTAATAATCGAATGGTTTTCTTTCTTTCTCTGGAGTGTGGTTTGGAAGTGCGTGGAGGTGATGATGGTAAGAATAGTTATTTGTTTTCAGGAGAGAGATTGTAGTAGTTTTGTAGTTGTAATCTTTGTCTGTTCTTTTAATGTTTTATGTGTAAATAAGTGTTTTATGAAGAGATATAGCTTTTTATGTAGTAACAATTTCCATCTAAAATATTTTTTGTAGAGTAGTGAATAACGTTATTAGAGTTTTTTTATATAGATAGAGTAGTAATCTTTACCATTATTTTTTATAAATTATCCTCTATGATAGCAGTAAATTGCAGTTGTTTTTCTTGGTGTTTTTGTTGATAATAATGTTTTTTTTCTTCTTTTCTTCCATGAAAATGTGGAGAAACGAAAATTAACGGAAGATGGTAGTAGAATCATTTTTTTGTTTGTTGTTGCAATCGAATTTAATTAGATTATAGAAGTAGTGGAATTTATATTTTTTGTTCTTGCTCTTTCTTGTAGTTGATGGAGTAGAGAGAGTGTTGTAGTTGTAGTAGGAGTAATTTATAATGTTTTACAGTATAACGTAATTAATTGTTGTAGTAGTATAATTATAGTAATATAATAATCATATAATTATTAGATATTACATTTTTTGTATAGTAGGTATTTTATTTTAATTAATAGTAATTAATTTAATAATAATAGTAATAATAAAGAGAATGGCTAAGGAACCTGGTGATTAGCTGTGATGATGAGTGTGAGAGGAGGAATGGTGGGAGCTGGAATGTGGATTATGACTGTGGCTGGACGAAGCGGTGGAAATTGGCGTTCTAAAAAATACAAAATGACAAGCATATTGTTAATTTATTTATAGCAACTATAAATGGCAAAAATCCCAAAAACATTTGACACATATTAGCTCTGGATGATTAAATAAAAATATTACCCGGGAGCTAGCACTCCATTCAGAGTGACCACTAGCTTCCGGCTGCCGGCGTGATTCCTGTGCTCACACAGCCAGATCCCTTGCCACGTGCCTGTCAGACAAAAACAAATTGTCAGATAAAACTTGAGTCTTGAATAACCAAGAGTAGCAATAAAATCAAAACGGTGGTGCTTGACAAAAAATATCATTATTGTTTTAACATAATGCTTAGTTATAAGAATGTTTTAACTTGCCTAGATTTAGCTTGCCCTCGCTTATCGGGATCGACAGCGAGGATCCTAGCAGGCACGCCTTTACGTGAGCCGGCTACACAAAAATATTTTTTATTTAGTCTGACAGTACATGGAGAAAAGCGGCATCATTAAATTGGTCTAGTTGATTGATTTCCACTTACCATGTCATCGGGACCCTCGCATGAATGTTTGTAAGGCAGTCCCGTCTGCAAATTTGTGTTAAAACGCTGAGCTCATTAAAAATGAAGAGAAGTGAGAGAAGAGAGGGCAAGCAAGGCAAAAGAAACACATTCACACAATAACAAACAGTCATCATTAGGCTTGTACTGTGAACTATGAACTAGTTAGAAATATGAGTGTGCATTTTAGTGATTATCAAAACTATCTGAAACCATCTTGAAATAAAATTAAGTTGAGCCCTATTCCTAACTTCTATGATAGAATCCTAATTATCATTATAAAACAAAGCTTTGGAAGCGTCTCATCTGACTGATCATTCATACTGTGAAAGAATGCGAAGTGGTCACGCGTGATCTCATCTAGCAAAATTCATTTTTAATTCACGTTTTGATTCATTCATTAGACCTTACCTCAGGCACTAGTTTATTAAGCATCATTTCCATGTCATCTCTGACATCAGGGTCCCTTCATAATAAAAGAACATAAATCTGGTTAAATACAAATGCTTAAATGCGGTGATGGACCATCACTGATGGTGCATTGGGAATCTGAAGTGAGTGCGCTGTTCGATCTCTGCAACAGTCGTCAACACAAACTCGACCCAATACAACACATCACATTTCGTTTTTAAGCTTATTACAAACATTACTATATGCAAATAAAACTTACCAACTCTCAGTTCAACGCCAGACTCGCTGATGTGTGCAGAACTGGAAAATGGGAAAACACCAAAAATGAATAAACTCTCGTTAACGTTTGCAAACTTTTGAAAAATTTAAGGGGTGTCACTTTACTCTGAATATGGAACAGCCCGACAGTAAAATTGCCGAGTTCCGGGATTTGTCTGAGAATCTCCTCAGTGACGAGATGGACACCCCGATGTTGTGGTCGTAGGTTGATTTTCCTCTGGAACCATGCAGACTGTTAATCATAGAATAAGCATTATTAACTTATCAGGTAACGCCGTATGCATCTGTTTATTACTGAAATCTCTGAACAAGCACATTCCGAACACACCGTTGCAAAAAAATATGAAAATTTGGAGTTCGTTATTGAGAAATTTGTGTTTGCCGAAGGTAGCTGAAGTAGACCTGAACTCTTTCATATGTCTTAACAATTGAAGTAATGTCTTAAGTAAAATGTAAGCTTTGTTCAGAATGGTCTATAAATGGCTTACCCCAATTTGGATCCCACGGCTCGATGAGGCCATATCACATTGGCAGCAGCTCTGTTCATCAAAACCAGTTCATTAATACATTCAGTCCCAGTTTCAAATTCGGGGACGCACTCATCATCTCATTCATACAGATACTTTGTGTGTGTGATTATTAATTGAGTAAATAGTGAGATATTAAATATAAGTATATCAAATTACACTGCTTCCATATCGCCTACCACTACCACCACCTACCTCAAGAATGGAATTCTTGCCCTGCTGACTCCCCTGTAAAAATTGAATAATAATCAAACATTAGTCACTCCAGAAGTACATCAAATTACATAAGGCCTTGATTTAAAGTAAGGGTTCCAGTTTTTGGTAAACATTAATTACAAACTGTCAGGCAACTCTCACTGGTGCCATTATGGTACTACTACTACTACATACTGCCAAATGGTATGTATAATTCTTGTTCGAGATGAATGCATGTGAAATTTTACTATAAAAGCCGCCGGGAAACNTGTCAGGCAACCTCACTGGTGCCATTATGGTACTACTACTACTACTACATACTGCCAAATGGTATGTATAATTCTTGTTCGAGATGAATGCATGTGAAATTTTACTATAAAAGCCGCCGGGAAACCAGAATTTACTCAACTGGGTATACGAGTACAGGAGGTTTGGATTTCATGGGGTTCAAAATTAATTTAATAGTACTTAAAAATCTAAATCGGTTTAATTCATTTTGCTTACCGTGTTCGAGGAGCAGACCGTTTTCTTGCTGTACCCCGCCGTTTTGACTGATTTATTAAAACTTGCACCTTGACCTTGAGACAATTTTTATTTTTAATTGAATTTTTAAAACGTGGGGGGACACGCACGCACTTGCTCGTGAATTGTACGCGTATTGATTGACTGATTGATTGATGTGGTCACCAGAAGCACCAGTTGACTATTTTGTGTCAACTTTCTTTTAAATTTTTTACAGGGGTCCTTCAACCGAAGGCAGAGTTGCATGAGAACGACTCTCACTTGACTTTTTCACTCCGTAGTTTTTGACATTCATACAACAATTTTCAAACTTTTTAGAACATTATGTTTAGAAATGAGTTATTAGTTCACGGCGACACTATTACTTGAGTGAATGCTAAGAACCTGAAGTCACGTGAAGGAAAGCTACGAGCACCATTCTTCGTCTTCGCTTTCACTTCCTGAAATCGTTCATTAATTGACGATCAAGAAAACAGGAAGAATCGACCGTAGCTCCTTACCGCACTACTCAAATAGTTTCTCTGTCCTTTCGTCTGTGAGAGAGTACCGGGAGATAAAATCATGACTACTTTTCTCCAGCGTTGTGTCACATTTGTACACCAACGAGCAAGCGACCGAACAACAGCGACTTAAAATTATCTTGTTGAGACAATAACAACGATGATTAAGTGGGAATGGAGGGGATGGATGTATCTTGGACAAAGACGGACTATTTTTGTAAATTTCCTTTTATCCCAGAAGGATTTCTCACTCAGCAATGAATTTCTCCAGCCGAGTTTTCAAAAATCACACAGAGGAGGAGGGGTTGCAATTTTGATTTATTACACCCTGGACAAGATTTGATCAGGAAAAAGATTCACTGTTGAGTTTCAATGTGGAAAGAGGACGGACGTCGCTTGGAGCCGTTGCAGTTACGGTTGAAGTTGCAGCACGAAATCAACATGTGGGAATGACGAGTCGCAGGAAAATATGCATGTTTTCCTCATCACATCAGATGAACCTCTTGTTACCAAGTGTTATGTAAGAAGACGCTTCTTCTGATTTCTCTCGTGTTATTATTCTCTTGATGGTGATGATGATTGTAGCAGCAGCACAACCAGTTCCACAACGAAAATGTTGGTCAGTATCAGTAGTGGACCACGTGCCTCTTCTGATCACGCCTCCCGTGCTGCAGAAGATCACCATCCTCAGAGAAGCTAATTGAAAAGAAATGAGCTCTGATTTTTCTCGCTTCTATCCATGTAGTAAAACTCTGATGTTGATGCTGAATGATTCTTCCTTTGTCTTCCAAGCGTCACTTACTTCAACACTTGGCTTCTAGTGCGACCGGATTCAATTAGTGATGGACTCACATGGTAAATGTAAATGTGTACTGCTATTTCGTTGGCTCTTGATTTTCTTTGAAGCAACGAAAGAAAAATATAACTTTTCCGTGTAATAATAATTATTACTGAGATACGTAATTAAGTAGTAATGAGTAGTAGAGCGAGGTGTGTGAATGTATGGAGAACAAATTGTGGCTACAGAGTGGATGGAATCAGGACACTTGTGGTGATCATAACTTTTCTTGCTGCTGTTGCTTGATTGATGAGTAATAATAAAAATAATGGAAATAAAAGAGAATAATAAATCTATCTTCTTCTTATGATTAGTAGTAAGAACCAACACTACTGAAACTAATCTACAGTTCTTGTTGCAGTTGTTGTAGATGTAGTCAGCGCTGATAAGTCGAGACGATAGAAGTGACGATGATTATGATGAAAATGCTTGTAATAAATCTTCTGCTGCACAACTTTCCCTGCTCTTCTGCTGCGTTGGCTCTCCTTTCCTTCTTCACTGGACTTGGACACACGAAGTCGTCTTCCGAAGGTGGAGTGCTCACGCATCGTTTCAAAAGTCATCCTCAGAAATACTCAATCATTTTTTATTCCTCATCTCGAACAAAAAATCGTTAAAGTAAATGAAGGAAAACTTTTCTGGAACTGGAAACATTTGGAAGGACAAAGATTCTCTCTCGTATGTATGTAAATTTACTGTGATTGCCGTGTTTACAATTTTTTTACTCTCACTTTTTCCTTAGCTTAATATATGTATTTAATTAATCTACATTTCTGATTGATTTAACTGAGCTGATCAGGGTCATTGGACTGGACGTGACGGGGTGGTGACGGTGACGGTCTCGGTCGGTCTCATAAAAGACACTTCTTACTGACTCATGCTTTCGCTTTTTTGTCGTATCACGTTCACATATTTTATTTAATACCAGGGACTTTAGTAACGTGATTTCGTTACGTTTGCCTGTTGTTGGTGGTGGTAGTGGAGGTGGAGGATGGAGGTGGTAGTGGTTCTCGCGGTGATTTTGTGCTCATCAAAATGCATAGTATCTTTCTGCTGCATCTCGAACAACAAAACTGCTTGATTTCTTGACCAATTGATCAAAGTCGCTTTTCTTTCTGCTGTTGCTTATCAAGTTGGAGTTGCATCCTTAAATTACTTTTTTCAAACAACTTTTCAAACTACATTACTTTCCCCTACGTTCTACGACAAACGGAAACTGGTGGAGACAAGAAGACTACTAAAAATAACTGCTTGATAACATCATGTGTTTCTTTGTTGCTCCATTTACAATGTAAATCTTTAAAATCGTTACAACAAAATCTCCTCTCTTTAATATTTCAGGATCACCGACGGTCACACAGATTTCACTGGTTTTGCTCTACACACGAGGAACTCTAAACAATAATTTATTAAAGCTATAATAATTTATAATAGTAGCGTATATTTTTTGAAAACGTTTACTGATAAAAAAGGAAACGATTTTTATGAACATCTGAGCAACAGCATTATTATATTATTACTACTATTATTATTAGTATTATTATCTATGGATGCTCTACTGCTTCAGTATTATTTTTGGTGGTGGTGACTGGATATTCGTCGTGTGGATCCCTTTTTTTCTTCTTGTGGATATATAATATTTTTCAGTGGCCCTCGCACTACTCCTTTACTCTACAGACCACACACGGTCATGCACACAACAACAATCAGTATAGCAGGAGAGAGCAGTGGTCTGGTCGTAGTAAGTAGAAAAGAAAGAGAAAGAAAGTAGTATTGTAATAGTAGTAGTGCATTGTTGATTATGTTGATGTAGTAATAGTAATTTCTCCAGTCTCCACTGGTTATCGGAGGTAGTAGCAGTGTGGCAGTGGTGGTAGTGGGACACTTTTCGATGGCAAAGAAAATACAGTTCGGCTTACACAAGATAAATACAGCATTGCATATTACTTACTTTACTACTACTACGACTACGATTCCAGCATCCATTTCACTACGGCGACGACGACGAGCACTACGACGGGGGTCGAGATTCAGAAAAGAGAAAATAGGGAAAGTATTATAAAATATATTGCTTTCATATGGCCTACACTTTTTATAGCATTTCTCTCACTGGAGGAAAGAAGAGGAAAAAAATAATGCATTGCATACTGGAAAGGTATTTTCCAGCAGTTTATGCATTGGATTGGATAATATGTGCTCCGCGCTGTAGTATGTATCAAGTATGTGCGTGGAATTTACTTGAGAGAGACGATAAAGATGATGGCGATGATGATGATGATGGAATAAGTGGGCCAAAGTGAACTTGTACATTTTTTTCAAACTCTGTTAGGGCTAAGTAAGGATGGAGCTTTTTCTCCTGCATAATCTCGACATGGAGAAGCTAGGAGAAAGCAATGAAATGAATGGTTTGAGCGTTTCGGGCTAAAGTATACTTTTTCCTGTATGTATGTGTGTCTCCTCTGTACTTCCTCTAAACATGGGACGAAAAGGGACCTCACAAATGAGAAGAACATGCTGCTGCTGCGGCTGCTGCCGCTACTGCTGTTGATGCTGCTCCTACTAACATAGAATATTGGAGCAGTGCTGGAGAGGCGAATCCGTGAATGTAGTAAAATGCTGGAGAAAGTTAGAGAGAGGAAGAAAAAAGAGGCATGTGTGCATGTGTCCAACCAATGTGTCTCGCTTGCCTCTTGCTCCAGATATTATGTATGTATGTATGCATATGCATATATTTTATTTATATTATGCTACATGAGCAAAAGATGCATGCATAAGACAAGGAGAGAGTCATTACTGCCGTCGTTGAACAGTAGGAAGCAGGAACGAGTAGCATATTCCTTGCTTTGCACCATCCTGGAAAAAGTGGACTGGAAATGTGTCTGTGGAGTGGACGTGAATAAAAGTAGTTTTATTTGGAGGCTATGCAATGGAATAATACTACAATAAGAAAGAATGAATAAATATGTATTAATGTAATATAATGGAGTAATGTGCTTGTGCCTGTGTCCATAATAGGGGTGTAAATGTATATAAATATAATAGTGGTGCTTCCATTCTGTCTCCTGGTTAATATATAACCGACAGATTTTTTTCTTCTCCAGTTTCTCTCTCTCCGCAAGTAGAGTAAGCATTATATTGTTGGCGATCATCATTACGATATTACACCTTTTCGAGCAGTTTATGGAGGAATTTGGGACAGTGCTACACACTGCACATCTCACAGTTCACCGAGACTTCCCTGTCCGATTTCGCTGTAATAATTGAGCTGGAAACAATTACCGCATTTAGAATTTATAAGGAGAAAGGACAAGGAGAAATTGAACAATGATTTTTTAAAGAAAGCAAAAAAAAATCTTTTCTCTCTTGCCTGTATAATTAATTAATAACACATACGGACAAAGCATGGGTGTATATTCGCTCCTGTAGTGGATGTAAAATCGGAGATTTTTCTTATTTTGACTCCATTGAGGTTGTCTTGCTAAACAGAACTGCTGGCATTGTGACTCTTGAAATTTACCCTTGTCTCTGTCTTAAAATGTACACGGTAAAAATATATTTATGGATGTTTGTGCACACTCAAAAAAGAGCAGGGTACGGATAGGAATTTTTAAGCGCTGCTTGAGAGAGAGAGAGAATGAATGTTGCAGTGATGCTGGAGATGTTGTTGTTGATGTTGATGATGACGATGATCATGATCATGATCGCAATATGTATGCAAACGGCAGTACATTACAGAAAAGCAAAAGGTAGCTTTGCATTGTAGCTTTGTAACAATACGGGAATTTAAGTTAAGCTAAGTTGCCTGAATGTAGATATTTTCAGTTTGGTGCTGCCGTCGTCGTTGCTGCCACTGCCGCGGCTGCTGGAGGAGCCCTTCTGGAATCTGGGGAAAGCGAGAGATAGGGAAGGAATGAGTGATTGGGAAAAAGAGGAGGAGCTGCACCAAAAAATACTACACCAGCGGAACACTATAAAAACGAAGGGACGATGAAGAGGAAAAATAGACAACAATAACACTACTGCATCCATACATCCATATGCCTGTGCCTTGTGCCGTTTTCTCGGCTAAAGTTCCCTTTTTTGCTTCAGCTTTTTTCTCTCTCCCTTCTCTTATCTCCCTTTGACTGGAGTAAGAAACTTGAAAGAGCTGATGAACCTGCGAGACCTTAGTTTCGTGTTGAGAATCATGAAAGGAATCTAGAAGATGTAATGCTGCTTTGGTGGTGGTGCTGGAGCTGGAAGGAGTATCCAGTCGAACGGCCACCATAAAATTATATAGAGAATTTCTCTCGCGGAAATATTTATTTTTTATTCTTGAATCAATGCAATATGTATTATGTGACTAAGTTTTTGCTCCGAATACTTTCACTTCTTGAATCCGAGAAATGTAGTAAAATGGAAAGCTGTACACATGCAGGCAGAGGCAGGCACGCACATATCACACAAAAGACCGGACTCCAGGAATTTAGGCATTCTGCATACACGCTGCAAAGGAAAGGAGTAGAGAATGAAATAAAGAGGCTCTGGAATCCCCTTAACTTAACTCAGCATGAAAGAAAAAAGGAGATGGAGCGAGTTTCTTGATACTTTGCTGCGGTGAAGAGATGGCCACCTTCCGGGGAAAAGCATTAAAACAAGCAGCAGTCTTTGTGTCCACAGACCTCCTTCTTGATTCTTGATACATAGCGTATTATTTACCTACTTGTATTACATAACTTTCCCTACTAATTTTTTCTTAATTTTCCACATTCAATTTTTATGACCATTTTTTGGAAACAATTTACCTCTCTATATTTGGTTTTCCTCGCAGTGACAATTTAAGCCATTTTTAGGAATTCTATTCTAGCCTGCCTCTGATGTGTGGGTGTGCTTTCACTATCTGCTGAACAAGAGGAGCACATGGTGAAGAATGAGCATCATCAAAGACCGAGAAAAAAAGAAAGCAAAAGTTTGAGACACACATTAATAGCATCGCATACCTACTTACTGCATATGGACACACTCGGCTCAGCGGCAGTAGCGGCACACTTACTCGCTCCATATATGGCCACTGTGTGTTTCTTAAACATGGTGCTTGAGTGTACAAATAATATCTCGCTTTTGTGTCTCTAGGTTCATTTAAAGGACGTCATATGCATGTGTTTATTTTCTCCTGGAAGGAAAATCGATAACTTTCATTTTGTATAGTGAGAAGAATTGGATTGGTGGAGTTGAGTTGAGAGTCGACATATGTAGCCTTATTACTTTTGCTGTGTTTATTTTATCTTGTCCAGGAATAAACACCCTTTCATTTTCTTTACTTCTATTCAAACATTCATAATATCGGTCGTCGTCATCGTCCTTTTCACTCAACTCGCTCACTCCGCTTCCTCAGATCATTGTCAAGATAAAAAATATGGCAAACAATCGTACGACTGCTGCCAATAACTTGACGGAAACAAAAGAGGACAGAAAAGAATAAAACAGAGAGGAAAATCGAGTTTCTTCAGTTTTACTCTGACAGGTTGACTCCAAGAGTTTCTTCTGAGGCATTCGCTTCACTCACTCACACTACATTTGCTCACAGAACCGCGGTGCTATTTTTCAGACTAGATAACGTATTTTCTGTCGTAAAAAATATCATGCAAAGAAACTTTCTTGCAGTTTCTTATTTTTGAAACCTGAAAATCTGAAAACATTAGGCAAAGATTTAATTCAAATATAAAGATGTTTGACAGTGTCACCTGAATATTTTCCGTTTTATCTTAATTTGTGACCTGATTACTTTTTAACTCAACCAACTCAGCTTCTGACTTTCCAAGCACCGGGCAATCAAAATGAACCCGATTTTCTCCAGACGTTACAAAGCCGGTAGCCATTCCGTTTTAAAATTGATTCCATTTTATAGGACTCATTAAAATAAAGTATTAATTCATGTCTTGAATTTTAAAGGGTCACGGCCTAACATCATGCCTACCTCAAAACGGCAAAACATTTTAAAATCCATGAGCATCAGCTCAGGTGGTGGCTCCTCATCATCACTTAGTAGCTCCACTGGCGTTTTAGGCTAGTTTGAATTTAAGCAATGAAGAAGACGAATCTCCGCTAGATCCTTATCTCAAGTCGCCCTTGGCTTTGTCTCCATCCTCCGAACAACCCTCAAAGCTTTCCTTTCCCAAAAGGACCAAAGGTCAGCACCGTTTGGGTCACGGGCAGCCGGATAGAGGAGATGGTAGCACTGGTGGTATACTCAACGGCGACACCACTAGGCGATTTGCACAACAGTTGCTGGCCAGCAAGCAAAATATGTTAGCCCAGCTTTCATTGACGCCACATGAAAATCGACAGAGGTCAAAAGTAAGCCCACCACATGAATTATCCTCTATGGAAAGGGGGAATGGACTAGCCATAAGCGGAATGCGTCATTCGCTCTCCTCTGAAAATTTTGGGACTGGACGTGGCGCCACGAACAATGGAGTTACGAGGAGTCCCACTGTTCATAACATTGGAGGTGACATGACATTCTGCGATTTAGAGGATGATCATGACCATCGACCTCTTAATTCGCATATTGACTACACTAGTTCAAGTGGTGGGAATTTCACTCCAGCTCCAGCATTTCCACTCCACCAGTCTCGAATCTCTCGGCCGAAATCTCAATCAACGCATTTCCAAAGAGCCTCTGGACATGAAGACATGGCGAGAGCTAAAACGGGTGGTTTGTGGAACTGGGTCATTCCATGAGGGTTGGATAGGTCAAGGTTTTACTTTTGACACGAATATTCCGTTCGGCCTGGTACAGAAAAATGGAGGACCATGCGGAGTTTTGGCGGTAGTTCAATCACTTTTAATTCGCAACTTGCTTTTTGGATCTTCTTTTGAGCCAACCGATGGAGAAAAGACAATGAAGCTGGAGGAGATCCGGAATTTCTTGGAAAATGGGAAAAGTGAGGGTGACGGCGAGAGTGGAGGCAATGGCTGGGAAAGAATTAAAAAAGAGAGAGTGCAGGCGCTAGTGGATGCCGTGGCAGAGATAATTTGGGCTTGCGCGCAGCAACGGAGGTCAGAGGAGCTACCATCTGGGACGGATCCTCAGCAGGCGGTCTCTGTATTCATGTTTAGCGATTATCGGGTTCAACCGGAAACAATACGTGTATCGGGTCGGCTGGAGTTGCAGCATTTTTTAGAGAACAGTATTCATCGATTTGATTGCATTTCGCTGGTGTACTCTGCAGTACTCACTCGGGGGATCACAGGGTACTTGAAATTGCTATTGCTATCATTATATTACCTTCATAAAAATTACTTTTTAATATCGAGTAAATAATCCCATGATTTGATTTTTTCCTTTAGTGTGAAGACTGACTTGGATTTTGAAAACTGTTCTCTGGTTGGCCAGCATGGGTACTGCTCTCAGGAACTCATTAACCTTCTCAGTTTGGGACGGGCTATCTCAAACACGTTCGATCATGAAATTGAGTTGGACGGGAAGGTTCTCAAGGGAATCACCGGGCCTTGTGACATCGGTCTACTTTCTTTATTTGAACACTATGACTCAATTAAAGTAGGGAGTTTTCTAAAATGCCCCCGATTTCCAGTATGGATCGTGTGTAGCGAGAGTCATTTCTCCGTGCTGTTCTCTTGCGATCTATCTCTTTGCGACCGGAAGAATGCAGGAGGCTCTCAGGAAGTGGTGGCAGGTCCGATTTCATCCTTTGACCTTTTCTACTACGATGGTTTAGCGCGCCAAGATAAAGTGATTCGTCTTTCTATATGTAAGATGAATAAAAACCAAAAGCATTAAATGATTATTTATTTATAATTGGTATTGGTAAAAAACTCTCTAAATATTTTTGTAAAAGATGTCAACAAATTTCATCAACGGGACTACAATCATGAATCGAGCCAATCAAATTCTACCTTTTCTGTATCGACCAGTTCTGGAATCGGAGGGGACAGC
>VYYJ01004638.1:0-12860 GCA_021029165.1 Cyphoderus albinus
ACACAAACCACATATAATTAAGTCTAGTTGATTAAAATTCAAAGCTTCTTGTTATAGATGGGTAAACATGATATGATATTACAGATATTAACAAAACCCTCGAATAATCATTGATGATCAGTGACCACTGATCACACTTTGTTCACATGCTTTAAGAAAATATTATTAGCTACAATTCTGTAATTTAAAGTGTAAAAACAGAGTTCCTTGTACAGTTAGCTAAATGCTTTAATATCTAGTACTAGCTTTAGTAAGATAGTTGATTCATAGGCATTTACATGCACAGCCACAGCCCAAGTAATGATTTTATGCAGTTAGTATTCCAAGTGATACGACCAATTAAACTGGTTATACAAAAGAAGGAAGATTTTTACAGTTCGTAGACACATTAATTATTACTAAACAATTGATTTACTTGATCAGTATTACAAATAGCAATGCATTAAATTATGTTATGGTCATGGTTAAGTCAATGTGTCCATTTTCAATACAATTAAGGGATAGGCCAAGAATCTTTGAGTGAATGAACTGTGACATAACATGAAATGACCTTATAGAAATTACAGTGTTAACATTTTATATTTATATAGACAGTGTCAAAAGGTACGATTAAAAAGGATGATGCAAAATGATCAAAGCTTAACTCATCTGATTAAGTGCATCTGCATTATTAATTAAGGAAGGGTGACTGGCAAAACACCAAGATGGTTTTGATGTTACATTAATTAAAACTAAGTGACCACGTTGTCAGCGTGTTGAACTTCACACTCTTCTAAAGCGCAAGTTCTGAATGGTATAAAAGGCTGGACTTGCGTGGTCAAAGTCATCACTATTAAATCAGTCTCCAAGCAAAGTCATCTCGTTTCTCATCTTAAAATTTCCGGCCCAGCAATGTATAAGGTAATAAAACAAACAGTTAACTTTAATATACAACATTTAAGCTTGATAGCTTGCAGAAACCATTTATTTTTCTCCAAAAAACCCAGGATTTATTTGAAATTCCTTTATGTAAATTCAGTTCGTCGCACTTTTCGCTCTCGTCGCCGTCGTCCACGGCATCCCTCCAATTGCCCGTGTTGGAGTCGCCGGAATCGGCCCAGGCCTTATCGGTGGTGGAATCATCCCCAATGCCGTTAGTCCAATCGGCTTGGCAGGTCTTGGAGGAGTTGCTGTGACCAACTCCCTCGGAGGTGGAGCTGCCATCTTGAACCCCCTCGGTGTGGGACTTGGTGCCCGTGGCCTCATTGGAGGTCCCCTTGTCGCTGGCAACCTCGGTTTAGTCGGAGCCGGTGGTCTTGGACTCGGTGGTCTCGGACTCGGAGGTCTCGGAGGTCTCGGAGGTCTCGGACTCGGAGGTCGTGTTATCGTCGGTTAAATTGACATCAAAATTTCCAAACTTGAACCCTTCTTACCCGCTTTTTACAATTACGAATCATGTGTTAAATTTTAATTGGAAAATTAACCCGTTTTGATGGGCCATACAAAATTCCAAAACAACAAATTGCAAAATTTTAAAATTTTAATTGATTGAAAATTTATTTATTGGCTTTCAAAATCAAGAGTTAAATTCAATAAAATCGTTCCATTTTTCACTTCATAATTTTAATATGTATGCTACTGATTTTCTTTATTATTGTGGTACGATAGGTGGCATGGCATACACGTCACATTCAGAGGTGTGCCACGTGCCACAAAATTATTTGAGATAAATGTTATCATTAGCTGACAGATTGTTACACGACATTACGGATGTAGAGGAAGCTATTGAATTGTAACTAGTGTCTTGTTAACCAAATTATTGTTTCGCCGGTGATAACACTGAATAAATAAAAACTTGATTCTTTAATTGAATCGTGAATTCATAAACAGACAGGGTTTGGTTACACTGTGTGATTAATTGACTCTACGTGATGAACAATCAAATGACATAAATAAACCAATGCCACAAACTTGGAGGCAACGGTTTGGTTATAATTACGATTACGAAGTTTGTGACGATGCCTTACATGCGTAAAAGTTACTGGTGGAAGTAATGTCAAATGCTAGATAGTATTAAGTTTTATTTACATACCAAGAAATATTTCACACGTGTTCAATCAAACTAATGTTAATGGCAGTAAGCTTGAGTCAGGAAGTTGGGTTCCCACTCAATTAATTCAGATTTTAGTTATCTAATTCAGTCGATTAAGTATTTGCGGAGTACTATATATACCCATGTCACTAAAATCAGTTTGTGATTAAACTGCCCGTTTTAATCGATGAATGTTTCGTTGAAGTCTGCCAAAGATGAAAGTGCAATGGCAATTCCTGAGAGAATTTTATTCACATATTTTAATTAAGTTTACCACTCTTTAAATTTATATAACTTAAATTAAAATGGAGAAAAGAAATGGACCTTCTTGGCCCTTTGCATGTCTCAACCCGCCCCTTCTTTTTGTAATATTCTCGTTTGTTACACTCGCCTCGTCCGCTCCCGAGCCAAGCCTTGGCGTCCAGCTGCTGTCGAAGAATTTAAAAATTAACCAACGTGAAGCCGAAATTGAAGCCGCCTTGTTTTGTCTTGAACACAACTCAATCAACATTCCAATGGAAAAGTTTTCCAATGACCCGATTCTTGTAGAAAAGAATAAGCCCACAGCCTTCGTATCTAATACGTTTACCCCCAGTGTGGACAAAGAGTCTTTTCCAAAAACGCCATCGTTCTAAGCAGTGCGGATAACAGGTTTGCTATTCAGACGCCTTGCCGAAATGGGAACGGCGTTCTTGGAGTTTATCAGATTGAATAAGGAAATAAATTTCCAAAAATAAGGAATCGATCAAGCAGCGGGTTGTGGAATTCGAAAAACAGTTTCCAAAGAAGAAGAAATCGTAGAAAATAAATTATAATACTTAATTGTTTTTCATTTTTCTTTTGCAGATTTTCAAATAGCAATGTTTATATTTTTTTGGATTTAATAGACAACTTTATACAACACTTAGTTAACTTTGTTACAAACAGTGTCACAATAAAAGTTTATCGAATTAAAATTTAATACTGCTGTAAGTTTTAAAAAAACCAATTGCTTATCAATTACTAGTCAATTAATTAATACTTTAGGAAAATTATTTTCTTTTTCGGATTTTGACAGAAATTGATTTTAGAACGCTGTACTGGCTGGATTATTTTCGAATTGAAATAATTAAAAACAGTTAAATATAATTTGTACATCACAGATGTGGTATGAAATGAAAATTTTGAGTTGGATTTTAAAGCAAGGGTTGTTGTGGCTTCTTAACCGACAATGACTCTTCCTCCGAGTCCGAGACCGGCGGCTCCGACCAAACCGAGGTTGCTGGCGATAAGGGGACCTCCAATGACGCGGGCGCCAAGTCCAAGACCAAGGGGGTTTACAGCGATGCTTCCAAGACCAAGACCAAGAGGGTTGGCAACAGCGATTCCTCCAAGACCAAGTCCAAGGCTGTTAGCAACAGCGACTCCTCCGAGACCAAGTCCAAGACCTGGGCTGACCACAGCAGGGGCAATTCCCGGAGCAATCACTCCACCGGCGACAACGGCTGGGGCGATTCCAGCAACTCCGCCATGGGCGACGGCGAAGAGAGCGAAAAGTGCGACGAACTGATGGTAGAGAAATTTCATTATTAAATAGTAAAATTGATTTACATTACAGTTGAACATAAATCCTTTTGATCGAGAGAAACAAATAAATCAAAATATTTTACCTTATACATGGTGATAAGGAAAGATGTGCTATTTGCTAAGAAAAGGGTGCAAAAGAAGAAGAGAGAAAAAGAGGTGCTGATTGAGTGAGGAAAAGACGGTTAGTGATGACTCTGAAGGGGTCAAGAGTTCCTTTTATACCAAACTTCATCTCTGCCATTAACGCATACTTAGGGTTACTGATCTCATCACGTTCACAGCGCGTTTGGCGTTAAGCTTCATTAACAAACGATCTAAAGAACACCATTTTAATACAAATGGACTCCAATCTCTTTACAAGGGGTAAAGAGATTGGAGTCCATTTGTATTCAGTTCATGATAGTGTCTTCGACGTTTTATTCGACACTTGTTATATGTATAATACAGTAGCAAAAGTAAAGCACCAAAATACACTAACTAAGACTTAAAAGACAGGTGTCATTTTATTAGATGAGATGGGGTTTATTGCATCATAATTAACATCATCCAAAAATCAACAAATTAACAATCAGTATTAGGTATACATTACGTAAATTTTTAGATAACCCAAGTAGAGTTTTCATCTTTGTGAGTGACAAGTCTCACTCAAATTAATCATGAGTTTTTTCGTCTAGAATGATTCTAAGTGGGCAATTGTTAAATTGTTAACACAGCATTAACATTTATTACAAAAGTGCGAAATCTTCCTACATGTTTTAATTCTTGATTAATTAATTAAATATTTACTTTTAAGCGATTTTAGCACAATTTATGGTTAGTCTAATACAGTAATTTTTATCATGTGAATGAAATGTGATCAAAGGATGTTCATTTAATTTTGTTACATCATGCGCATGCCTTATCACTGCAGCTTATTAAGACTTGGCTCGCACACTTCGATTGTGGTGGTTGAATACTCATAAAGCATGTTGATTAGTTAATTGCTTCTACCACCCTACCCTACCTAAGTACACCAAAAAAACTGCTGCATCAGTGGAGGTGATTATGAATCGTGAACATGAGCCGCGTGAAATACATAATTTTGCTTGTACTGTGAGTCACAATTTGTGACATTTATTTGAAATTAGATACGAAACTGTGGCTTTATTTTTACACAACTAACAATAAATACCAAAAGATATTATGATTTTATTGAGGTACTTCTAAATGTTTTTCATGGTTAAACATTTTCGAGTGTTTCCGATTTCCGATATCTTTTTTCTGAATGAAAGTGTACGTATGTAGTTTTCTGAACGTAAATATTATGATAAGGTATCTGTTTCAAAATACACGATCCAGCTTATCAACGTAACGATGATGTGTATATTTGACAGTTTATGATATGACTCAACAGATTACCAAATTCTTCTCCAGTCCTATCATAACGGCTGACGCAGGAAATTCATCTACCAACCCACAAAATCGTTGACGGTTGGTTAACGGTCCAAACAAATATTACGTAAACTCAATGAATGAATGAGTAAAACAACAGTAACACAACATTAAATAAAGAAAACCGATTTCTGTGCTCAATGATCAAAATCTTTTATCGTGGGTTGAGCTTATTATAATTATTAATGATAATTTTTAAATGATATCAGTTATATCTTTTGCTAAATTGCTTGCTTACATTATATAATAATAATAATTAGTTTGTCTCGTGTCTCAGGTTCAATCTGCGCATTGAAATGAGTCAATTATCAGAAAAGGTTTCGAGATTAAATGGAAAAGTTTTATGGACAAGCACCTGAGCTCAGTGAGCTGAGAGCTGGAAAAGATTTCCATGAATTTTAAAGACAAACAAAACGGACGCGCTTTGACGCGATGCGATTAATGTGCCGTCATTCTAATTGAACTGAACCGGTTTGGACCTTCATTAATTGCGCGATTCTTTAGTTTACCTTATTTTTAACTTGACGTTTTCATTAATGTCATCAATCACTTTCCTCGTCAAACAAACAAATTCAGTGTCGGAGATTCCAAGAATGAAAAAAAAGATAAGAACAAAAAACAGGAAAAAACAATATTTAACTGTTATTTCCAATCTTATGTACCATTGTGGATGTTTTTGTATAAAAGCAACACGGATTTTTTGCAAAGGCATCAGAAAGCAATCATCAACCTGTCGAACAACATTAAGAATCAAACCGTTAAAATACAAATACATTTAACACACTTCCGGTCAAGGCCCCACTGACTGAATTAATCATGAAGAGGTAACTTAAAATTTAGATAATGTTTTACTTGAATCTCTATACTTGGCAGCTTAAAAATGACCCGTTATTTCCGAATTTCATTTACACAGCTCAATTTTCGTCGTTCTTTCCGTGCTCCTTGCGGTCGCCGTAAATGCTCAAGCGGCTCAAATTGCAGTGTCCGACCACTCCAATAACATGGCGGAATACTCGAAAACCGCTGCAGTCGTTCCAGAAGCCGACTCTGACCTGAAATTGAAAGCCGTAACTCCCTACGATTACAAATCCATGATGCTCCGAAACGTTGTCAACTTTGCATGCTGGCAATGCAGCTATCCCGTAAGTTTTTTTTAGTTTATCTAATTTTTAGAGCTAAACATAATGTGTAATGAGAATTACTTTTAAAACATTGGAATTTTACATTTACAGTGCGGCGCCTACATGTGTTGCAATGACGGTTACCCACAATGCTGCTTGGTCAGTGGACGATGCATGTGCTGCCGGTAATAATAACATACAATGGACGAAGAAAACGAATGACAAAAAACAAATCATTTCATGCTTTAATTAAATTTTCTACAGGATATTATTAATGTTACATTTTTTTTACTTTTGGAAATGAATAAAATATTAAAACCGAATACATATACATTCTTTAGCCCGTTTTAGTTCATCATATGAGTCATGATTCATACAAAATATCGAATACAGCCAGAAAAGACTTAATTAAGTACATTAATTTCACATAAGGTATTTGTAGAAACTGGAAATTGCAACCAACAATCAATCAAATGATTTGTTCTTGTTCATGATTTCTTCTACAACATAAAAGAAGATCGAAAAAGCTTGCTGAGATCCTTCATGTCTTTTTTTGTGGCGCCATCAAGAGTCCAGCCCTTAAAAGGAAACACTTCGATCGTCTCAGCAAAAGCACCAGTCAACAACTCCTTGATACCATTTTGTGTAATCTAACAGTAAAATTTAAAACAGTTATAAAGTGGATGCTTAGCGAGAGAGTAAAATCTCGGTTAAGTTTTATGAATTCAGACAGTAGCTTTTCCTTACCGATTTTAAAGGTATTTCCTCAGAGCTTGAAGTAAGGCGAAATTCCTTTAGCTTCAGATGGCGAAATACGAGACGAAAGGCCGTGTCAGTTATCTTCGGCATGATGGTCCAAATGCAATAAGCGAAGTTTCTTCAGTTCTATGTAGAACGAAAGTCAAATAAAAATTAATTAGCTGTCTTTGTCTTAATTTACTTCTATCTTGAATTTCCATAAACAAACTTCATAACTTCGTTGCAGTTGCAGACAGTCACTTACTTTCCAATTGGAGAAAAATCGGGTTGTCCATATCCGCCCCGACAAAAGCCACGTTTCCCAATCCAGTACACGCAGACAATGTAACTTCTTCCAAATTCCGGAGTCCCTCCCACAAAGCGCAAAGCGCATTGTTTGTCCCTGGCCAGGCCACAAGCGTCAATTTGGTTAGGTTGAAACAGGAAGTCACAATCATCTTTGTGGATGGTATCGGTAAGTTTTTTGTGTTACTTTTCAAACCGCCTAAATGTTCCTCCAGGTCCCTTCTTTCAACTTCCTCGATGAACCACAGCTGAAGCTCTGTAACAGTGGGTCGTTTAATGTTATCAAACAGAAGTCTGAAAAGAACAGAAGTTTTCACTCCGTCAGCCACGCGGGCGGAGGTCGAGGTCACATTCACATCCAAAGCTTTGAGTTTGGGCCACGTGCGTCTGCCAAACTCTACAGGCTGTTCAAGTGCAAATTGGTTATCCAACATGAAACTGCATTTCTTTGTATCCTTAATCTCCAGCTTCTCTAGAAACGGAAGTTCAACCTTTAGAAGGTTTGCCTTTATATTATTCAGCGTAACAAATAAGTTTGCCATGTCAGATAAATATTCGTTTGCCGTTGGCGAATCTGAGACGATATCTAGATCCACATTTAGTAGCTTCACTCACCTGGAGACCTTCCTCGCAAATTTTATTACAAAGTATAAATAATGGTAAAAACAAGCCAGTTGCTGTATCACACATCAAGTTTCCAGCAGCTAAGGACTCCATGTCGATCATTTTCAGCATTTGGCGGCCGCGTTTGCTTTTCTCGTGCAAAAAATGAGCCAGGATATTCAGACTCGCACATATGGTCGACAGTTGCACAAGACGGTAGTTCTCCATGTTTGTATTATCAACTATTCTGAGTCCCAATCTGGGATGGCCGTAGTGCTCCAACTGTTCACAGAATTTCAAAAATCTTAAAAGATAATTCCTGGAAGCGCCCGATGTCTGACACACAACATAATTATGCACAGCAAGGTGAGTGAGACTTTTAAAAGTCAGAGGAAAAGTGGCCATCTCTTGAGATTTGTCCTTATCCAAGGAATCGGTCAACATGGAGGCGTCCATTTTTCCAATGGTGAGGCGTTTCAGATTCGGAAATGATTCGTAAAACTTAAGTTCGTCAGCTTCAAGGGGAACCGACATCTCACACACGGCCAGCTCTTCAATCTGATTTCCAAATTTTGACAAAAACTCGTTCGTATTCTCGTCATTCAAAAGTTGTTTCGGTGAGTCATAAAAAAGCATAAACTCGGAACTCGGTGGTTTCAATTCTAACTTCATCAAACACTCCATGCTCATTAGCGTTAACACCTCCCTTTTTTCAAAGTCGGACAATTCCGTCTTCTTCCCTACATAAACTCCAAAACGTCTCGTGGACTTTGACTTTCCATGGAGCCGAATGTAGTCACTGGCGAGTCGGTTCATCGGTTTGCAAACTCTTCGAAGGCGCAGTAAATCGTTCAGTTCCAAGTTCGGGAACAGGTGATGGGATAACTGAAGTATTAAAAATGCCAATCCGCACTAATTAAGTTTTTAAATTGAAAACTGACTCTATAGATAACCATCATCATTCATTGAATAATTCACTTATTCATTCATATACACATAATTTAATTTTTAATTAAATGGTTAATGGTTCCCCTTAAATTAAATTCTTACCACTTCCCCAGGAATGTCGAGTAAAGTTTTCTGTGCCATCTTGTCCAAACCAATGAAATGAGCAATGAGTGGTTTGGTTTAATTAAAACTTAAATTCATTTAAGTAAAACCAGAGTTGTCATAATATATGTCAGTCATCAGCTGTACCGACCAGACAAATGCAATCGCACTCAAGTCAACTCAAAAAAAATAAAATTATCCAGCGTAGCCGAAATACGACCAACATTCCACAAAACACTCATTTTCGATGAGCGACGTATAAATCACCATTTTGTAGTTCTAGTAGCACATGTCTACATACCATAAGTCAAAGTGCCCCGAATTTTGGAGATATGAAGTAACAAATTGACTACAATCAACGCGTGTGAATTGTGAATTAAATTCGAGTTCTAACTAGGATACTCCGAAACTTTATTTAACGATTGATTAGTAAATTGTATTAATAAAAAAATATTTAAAGTTATTTTGCAATTCATCACAGATCACAGACCAGAGGTTAAAAAGGTAAATACGGAACAATGTTTGTTACTCCTGAGTCTAATAAAGGTCTAATATTTAAAGAATCTTGAGCTAACACATCAGTAGATAAATATAAAAATTAAGAATAAAATAAAGTATATAAATTATTAATTTTACTAGGCAATGTACCACTACTAACTGACTAATTCATCACGTTACTGTTAAGTACTGCATGGCACATTACCTAAATGTTAAATAATTTTATTAGAGTGGTCAAATTAAATCATAGAGGAAGATCGAAATTGCATCTTGAGATTCTGGAATTCCTTTTTGGTGATGCCGTCAAGTGTCCACTTGTCAAACGGAAACTTTTCAATAGTCTTCGCGAACACGCCTTTCAGCAATTGTCGAATTCCCTCCTGAGTAATCTGTAACCGAAATAAAAATTTATTGTTTTAATGTATTTAAGCATACATCATTCAGTATTTAGCTTGAAGCAATTTTGCCTTAAATCCATCAGTGAACAAATAAAATTTTCTGCTAATGTATAAAGAATTAATAATCCTTACCGATTTTAAAGGTATTTCCTCAGAGCTTGAAGTAAGGCGAAATTCCTTGAGCTTCAGATGGCGAAACACGAGGCGAAAGACGGTATCAGTTATCTTCGGCATTTGATCCACATTCAAAAGACTCAGGTTTTCAAGTTCTGTGATTAAAATAAAAGACGAGGTCATTTAAAATCATAATCATAATTTATCAAGCTTTAAGAAGAGAAACTATGGAAGTGAACATTCAACTTACTTTCCAATTTGAGAAAAATCGGATTGTCCACATTCGCCCCAACAAAGGCCACGTTTCCCAGTTCTTTGCAATCATTCAGGCAAATTTCCTTCAGATTGGACAATCCCTGCCACAAAATGCAAAGTGCCTTGTTCGTCCCTGACCATCTTTCAATCGTTAATTTAGTGAGGTTGAAGCAAGACGAGACGATTTGCTTGGTCCTTGGCACTGCCAACTCTTCCCGTAGCCGCTTTCCAAAGTTGAGTCTCAGTTCTGTGACAGTGGGCCGTTCTAGGCCTAAAAACAGCATGTCGAAAAACGTGGAAGTCGGATTATGGTCAGCAAGTTTAATGGAGTCCACTGTCAAATCCAAAATCTTCAGAGCCGGCCAACTACACTTGTTAAATTCCTGATCCGCGATACCGCACACGGATGTCCCTGTTATCTTGAGCTTCTCTAAAACCGGAAGTTCTCTCGTTAAAATGTTCGAGTTCAAGTTAACCATTGAAACGATCATGTTTGGGGCGGAGCTGAGAATTTCTTCGTTTCCTTCAGTTGGACTGGTTAGTAACTCGTCCACATTGAGTACCTGGAGACCATTTTGCTCAGAAATCATTTTGCGACAGAATCTCTGGAAGCTCGTGGCACTCAAATGGTTCAATAAAATACCTCTGAAGTTCTTCATGTCATAGAATTTCAGACGGGTGCCACCGGCGAGACAGCGTTTGCGTATAAATTCATTCAGCTTGGTGAAGCAGAAGGTGCCATATTGGAGTATTCGAAATTCTATGTTTAAAGAATTTCCAAAGGCAAGGTAATAGGTAGTCATTATTTCAGGCTGGCCAAAGTACTCCAATTTCTCGAACACGTCCAGCAAATCCCAAAGATACTGCATGGATGATGAATTGGTTATATCCACTCTGTAACTGGTAGCAGAGAAGTGAGTGAGCTGCTTGAAGGTCCTTGGGAAAATGTAACTGTCCAATTCCTCGTTCAATTTGGTGGCGTCCATTTCTTCAATTGTGAGGCGCTTCAGGTTCGGCATTGCTCCATAAAACTTGGCCTCTTCCACCTCCAAAGGTACTGACATCCGACTCATCCTCAATTCTTCAATCTGATTTCCATAAGTCTGCAAAAACTCCTGAGTATTTTCGTCTTCCAAAAGTTTATTTACTGAACGAAAAGTTAGAGCAAATTTGGAGTTCGGAACCATCAACTCCATCTTCATCAGAGATTCCATGTTCATTGATTTTCGATCGTGTTCAACTTTATTTCCAACGTAAACTGTCAGTTCCGTCGTTGACTGTTCATGAAGCCTGATTTGGTCACTGGCGAGGATCTTCAGTTGCTTACAAACTCTCCGAACTCTCAACAAGTCGTTCAGCTCCAAATAGTTGAACATATTGTGGCAAATCTGGAAATAAAAACATTAAATGGTTAACGTTATTTTTTTTTAAATTATAGTTGTCAATTAAATACTTTTATTTAAAAAAAAATGAATTCATTTCTCTCACCACTTCCGCAGGAATATCGAGTAAGCTTTTGCTTTCCATTTCAACGCCTTCTCCTTTAGCCCCGTTTCCAACAAACTGTTTTATAGTAATTCAATAATTTTACTTAAGAAGTAGTGATATTTTGCTGTATTAAGTGGCTTGCAAACTCTCCGAAGTCTCAGCAAGTCGTTCAGCTTCAAATAGTTGAACAGATTGTGGCAAATCTGGAAATAAAAACATTAAATTGTTAACGCTAATCTTTTTAATTATTCTTGTCAATTAAATATTCTTTCCTTAAAAAATAAATTGAGTCTCTCACCACTTCGCCAGGAATATCGAGTAAGCTTTTCCTTTCCATTTCAACGCCTTCTTCTTTAGCTCCGTTGCCAACGAACAGTTTTATAATAACTCAATAATAACTCAATAATTAGTGATATTTTGCTGTGGAGAATTGAACGAAACTCCTTAATTTAATGGGACAATTAAACAAATTAAATATCAATTGACTAGTTCGTAGTCTATTCTTGGTAACTAAAACTGAGTGAGAGCAATGCAACAGATGTTCCAGGTCTTTTATAACTATTTTTTACGAAGTTTCGTTTTTTTCATTCTTTCCTCACCTTCGCATCTGCACCTTGCCTTTACCTACTTTGTATATTGTATCTCCCCCTAAAGTTGTATTCATGTACAATATTATGAATCTCTCCTCACTCACTCAAATGCTTCCTTCGTCCCTCGGTCGCTGTCAGTCTCATGCAATTGGCAATACCAATTTGGTATTGCTGTTTCCTTTAAGTTTACGATTCTTCATTCACTGTTTGCAAGTGCTACCATTCCAGTCATGCGTTTGTGGTTGGCACCGGGCTAATTATGTACTTGAAGGCATGTGACTTTGTTCTAGCATTTGGGGGAATGAAGCTACTCTTGGAACAACAAAAACGGGCAAAAACGGGAAGAAAAAAGCGATGAAAGTGATGAAACATATCAAACTCCAGACAATTTGTGGAAGAGAATTAGTCGAGTGTTGATGATGGCTCAGAAGACAGGGTATCCTGGACTGTTGCTGCACTTCTTGTTTGGTTCAACCTTGACCCCTACTTAGCACCAATCAAGCTAATTTCCCTTGAAGCAAGTTCGACCAACGCCGCATAAATCTTGAGATGGGCCATTCTGCATGCTTCTGTTTATCAAGGAGTGCGAAACTACTACATGGTTTTCTCCTGTCTATTTCTGTGGCTGGAA
>VYYJ01004639.1:0-12858 GCA_021029165.1 Cyphoderus albinus
ACAAAAGCAATAATAATTAGTGTTTCGCAGGCTTCTTCTGTAGATCATTTGTCTGCAATCTGCCATGCATTACTCTGCTCTGCCCGTATCAAATCAGAGTTATAATGGTTGTGTTAGTGGCAATGTGCTAACTACCAATACCAAATACACAGGCACGTCTGTTTGTATAGCAGATTGTAAACCGTAATAGGACAATTTCACCTGAGAATGTAGAACGAACCTTTTCTATTGGAACCTTATTAACAGTTTCGAAATTTGGAAATGCGATTTTTTCAGTGCCAAAGGGAAAATGGGTTGTGTAGTCGGTGTCGGTACGTTTTACAATGCCTCTCTTATTTTTCAACAATTTCACTCGCCGATAGCTTTTGATACCCTACCCTTCGACTGGTTCCAATTCAGTTTCAATTTTCCCTTCTTTCTTCGTGTGAGGGTTAAAGTTTTGCTTGCTTGCACTCGGGTGGAAAAAATAATTGCGAGTCCTTGTATGGAGTATCCTCCTCCTCTAAAAATTTTAATAGAGTGAATACTCTCCAGTCTTCACACATTGACATTTTTATGTGCTCTCCAAGTCTGTTACGATTTTCCAAGCCCTTCATTTTCATTTCACTCGTCCTTTGCCTACCAAGAAGCGCCCGTCCGTCTATTTATGGTTTACTTTGCATAATGTGAGAAATGCGACTAACAAGATATATATTTTAGTTACGATACGAATTCTTTTGTGATCCTTTCGGAAGTACATAAAGGAGTCAAAACACAATCACAGGGCCTGAAATGTAGTTATGATTTAAGGAGGTGCCAGGTAATTTCCAAAGTGCCATTTTAAGACTTTTTCTCGCAACGTGTGAAAAATTAACCATGAATCCGGTCCACAGCGTTTTAACATCATACATACAGTGATAATGATACTCTCCTACTGGCTGATATTTATGAGCCCCTTTAAGAGGGTAAATGCTCAAACCACACAGGTAGTGTTTGCTCTAGTACACGGCGTGCCTTATGGAATATTGCACGTAAATGTCAAAAGTAAAATATATTTAAAATGTTTTTTGTGTTGATGAAAAAAAGATTTCGCTCAGGAAATTTCTCATGCACTTGAAAACAAATCGGCAAACCAGACCATTCGTCCCTCTTTGTGTGTGTAGGTATACTTGGCGGCTAATGAATAATCAGAAATATAAAATAAAAGTAAAAACAGGGAAGGTGAGAGATTTTGCAAAAAGTATTTCTAAGGTTGATGGAGCCTGAGCCGCTTTAATTTTCCATTTGAACAGCCCTCGAATGTTTTTCATTTTTATTTTAGTGCCCACTTTATAATTACACAAACTTATTCATCCAAGCGTTGCCAGCAAAAACATTTCACACGGCCCTCCGCTACAAAAATCTGAATTTCACCTATCTTAAAATCGTTTCGTTTTTTCGCAGGTAGTAAGAAATGCTAAAGAAAGGTTTGACTTTAGCAATAAATTCACTTTTTGCAATTATAACGAAAGTTCAATATGAGTTCTTTTATCAGCAGTAAAACTGTTGCGTCTCACCAACAGGAGAATCATTATGAGTAAATAAACAGTAAATCGGCGCTTGCTACAGAGTCATGGGCCATATGTTACTCCCTGCAAGTAAATTGGAAGAACTGGGCGTGAAACCAGAAGCACTTTCATGTCATAATTTTTTGACATTCCTTCCACTTCGCAAATGAATCCGACAAATTATAACTCGAGGGGTAAACTTTTACTGTAACAAGGATAAGTGCCATATTTCGCAGCAAGAATTAATTAACTCACAGAGGAGAAATTGTTTCTCTGTAAAAAAGCGTAATGATGTTACCAATAATAAAAACAAAAATTGATTTGAAGACGAGATAAAAGTTATGATGGTTATTTGCTTCTGTTGTTTGTTTCTCGTCTGCTACAATAAACGCAATGCACTTTCCGCGTTATTATCCAATTCGTTATAACAAAGTATTCAATCTTCTTTCAGCTAGCCCAACTTTTACCTCCTACGTTAACCGCTTTGAGTTTTTCCTGTCAGTCAGTTACAAACATGATACAAATCATCATCGTGTAAGCGAGCAATATTACAAAGTGATAAGTTTTTAATTTTTTGTTTGTTACGTTACACGTTCAATTTGCTGAAGATGGAATGTCTTGGATTAGGATTAATGATAAAAGTAATAAATGAAGTGACTGAGTGTAATGTTAGTACAACTGTAGCTACACTACAACCTATAATTACATTGTGTGTACTAGAAGAGATTTAATTTCTTCAAGAAATAAGTAAGTGGAAAGTAGCAAAGAACCACTTAAAATCGGAGGCATGAAAACTGGTTCAGATTTTTTGTAATAAACTGAGCATGTTTATTTTTTGTTAACTCCTATCTCTCCTTATATCTATACATATTTTGGTCAGTGCCACTTATCTAATGCCGTTTACAAACACCACGATAAGTTCTGCTTGAGTAGATGGAATTTTTTAATTACTACTTAATAAAATAAAGGCGAAAGACGATTGAAATTTAACCACTCTTAACTAACTTAAGTAGTTTAGAAGCTTGAGAAATAAAAAAATTGTTGAAATTTGATCATGAAGTTGCTCCAGAAAATACCCTGAAGTTAAAAAAAACTCAAAGCCACTTTTTCAGTTAGTCCTATTGTATTGCATACATTTCGAAAGAGCACATCTGTAACACTCTGGAATGAAACAATCACCGAAAGCCAAAAAAAAATCATTTCTATGAAGCTAGGGGCTGGACGAAGTGTCTTCAGCTTCTGTTTTAATAGAGTAGATTCAGTTTATTTTGTTATACTTACACCAATATTAATTTTTTGGGGAAAAAGTGGTCTTTACTTTACAAATAATTCACCCCTCAAAAGAAAAACAGAAGCTTCGAAAAGCCATAAAATATTCAGAATTTATTCTTTTTTCCAAGTTTTTCATCAGATCATTGTGAATATGAACCTACCCGACCTGTTACAATTTTCGTGGACATCAGGTGCTCTAAATGTCAGAAGAGAAAGATGCTTTTTGTCCTGCAGCAAGCAGGTGCTGGCTGACTCAGTTGCTCAAATATTCTTAATTTAACCTGACCTTATGAATTCCACCTGGATTCTTAATTCATTGTTAAGCAAAACAGTAGCCAAAAGAAGTCACTTTGAGTGCATCTTTAGCAAACATGAGAGTTGATTGGCCAGCATAATTTTATTGCTTTTTCATGCTCAACTTTAACTGCTGGATCAGAATTAACGAAGCAAGTTGTGACTGGAACACTAACGAATTCTGCAACAATATTTATGAAAAGTAGATCGACAAGTTAGAGCACAATTGGAATTCTTAGGTATGCTCTCAAAAGGTCGTTACATTTTTCACTTTTATTTCCAATGTTAAAATAAACCCAGACAAAAGAAGGATGACGACTGCTTAAAATGCTTCACTTTGCACAAAGCATCGAATAAAGCCAAGACGCTCATGAAAGTGAGCAAAATAAATCGTAGCAAAATTCTTGTCCGTTGCGCTGGTTCATTTCATCTCTCTTATCTCATCTTTGTCTTTTCGGCGTAGGTTCATTAGGAGTCGTAGTTGGGCCAATAATTCTTCACAAAATAGTTGAGATGAATTGAGATACAGGAGCAGAACAGGAAAGGAACACTCACACACTGAGATCACCCATGTGATCGTTATTCAGCAGTAATATCAGTCAATCATATAAATTTCACCGGTATCATATTACAAGGTGCATTCTTTCTCCGAGTAACAATAACATCAGCAAATAGGAGTAATAATAATAACAACATGATATGCATAACAATACAAATGCCTACAGTTGTAATTTTCAATAAAAAACGACTGAATTCAATTGTTCGCTTGTCATGTTTCTTTCAAAAATTTTATTCAATGACCGGTGTAAAATGCAATGTAGATTGGTTATCGATCTGGGCCTTTGTGATGGTCAATTGGAATCTGTCGAGGTAGTCAGCCCGTCCAGAGGCTCTTCTGGGTAGTCAACTTCATTTTCAACAGGTAAAGTGACTGACGACGGCGGTGGTTGCAATGATGCTAATGGTAGGATTTCCTATCTACAAGGATTAATAGTTTGATATGAAAGCGCTGCAGCAGCTTTCCTACATTTACTCAAAGTCTTTAAGCTACATTAACTCTGATTCATCTCCTGATTTGTGAACAAGAGAAGGGAAGAGAAGGATGGACTAGTTGCCTTACTTTTAAATTAGTCTCAATTTATTTCAATTTTTCATTCCCTCATCATTTCATACTCACTCGCAGTTGCAACTGAATCTGCTGATTTTGATTATCTTTGATTTTTGGCGTCGTCATCAATTCGCTCTCTGACTGAAGTAGTCATAAAAATGCATGTAAGAATCCATCGGTCAATACACCTGTCGTCTTGACTGACTGCATGTGCATGAAAATGATGCGATGTGATGAACGGACAGAGCCGCTCCGTGTGAGGTCGCCGCTATTCTTGATTTGACCTGCTTGAAACATTATCCATCGCAATCCGTGATGAATTTTCGAGAAATCGACTGACTGAGAACACAACACACAATGAACGTGATGTGGGGCATTTATGTAGCGGATGCCATACAAAAGGTACTGCTGTTTATCATTATCATATCGGTAAAAATGAGCGAAGTGAGCCAACCGAAATTGCACCTGACATTTACGGCGATTGCTGCTGATTTTACAAGACCGGGAAAGATTCTCATTATCGGTAATAAGAATTTCAATGAGTTTAAAGTAAAGCATTCACTGCTGTTTTATGATACCCTAAGAAACTGCAAATGATCCTCATTTATCTCATTTTTACTGACGAGTCAAGACGGAAAACTTCCTCTCAAACATCACAAAGCAGAGCTCCTCCGGTTTTGCTATTTGGAGCAGAATTTGACGATTCCTTTTCGGCTAAATTTAAGCCTGTTATGTTCAAGTTCAAATTATGCAATTGTCTGCCCTTGAAATATCATCTCTAATTTTTAAAGCAAGTGAATCAGAGCAGAGTGAATCCTTTCCCCTTTTGTCATCCTTTCAAAACAAACCTTTTAATACAACGTTTAGTAAAACTCTCTGGGCGGTTTCACTACTCCAAATTGTAGGGTTGATCCTCTTTTCAGAGCTTTAACCACTACGTAGGTAAAATGCTCCCTTTTTTCCTAGGAAAATTAGTCAGTAAGCAAGCATTTACGTAATCATCTCTCTCCCATGCAATAAAGGAGCAGGAAGGAAGATTCAATCGTAATTGTAAATTGTGGGTTTCACCGTCTCCCTCAGCCATTGTTGTTTTACGTGTAATCTTCTCCTTTCCGTTTTCATTCTGCCTCCGAAACTTATTCTTCTCTGGAACCAAATTCAAGTGGCTCAAAGTTGATACACTTTCCATTTTTTGCACCATTTTTAACTTTTTTGTTCCTTGAACAATTGCTGTTTGCTCCCCATAATTACAATCTCCATCGAGTAAAAGGGTGGTATTTTTCTCTGCTTTCCTGTTTCTACTTTGTAAGTAAATTCAAGCGCAGCTAATGTGGTCATGTAACTGCAATGAGAACAAGAGCACCTTTTGGGTGGTAGTTATTAGTTTACAATGCTGAGAGGTATTTAATTTAAAGATCTGAAACTGGCAGAAACAGCAACCACATCACGTAGGTTATCAATATTCAGGATTTCGCTTTTCATTCTCACACTGCAATGATTATACCTAATTTGCAAATTCCTTTCTCTAACAAGACTTAATTAATTAGACATATTTTTCTTGGGTACCAAATCGTGATCAAATCATGGGCATTTAAAATTTTCATGCACATTTAATTGTAGCATTCAACTATCACATCAAACGAAAAACTGCTTATTGATTTTTTAAACGTTTATTTTTTTACTTTGCAGATATGCAGTACTCACCATATCGTATCCCCGACTCGAGAAACTACGAGGTAAGTAAAAAATCTTTTTCATCATCCTTTAAAGGATATTTATTTACTACTGCGATTTTTTGCACGCTCCGCCTCTGCCTTTTCGCTCTTTTCTTTTCATAGGAACATCTCATGAGTCCAAGACTTTATTTCTTTATGCTTTTCCTTCACGCTTATTTCTTTGACTTCGTAAATTCGTTTTAATGCTGCTTCGTGTTGCTATTCTAGCTAAGGCATCCATTTCTTCAACTGGAATGTCTTTTCAATTTCAATTACGAACTAGCTAAGCACCTTCCATTCAATCAACCCATCGTAGGTACCTAAACCTTTCAATCGGACGAGCACCTTTACGATTACGACCAAAATATTATGACTGCGTCTCTCATTTCACTGGTTTCGTCCTGCGATGGTGGTGGGTGAGCCGTTTTTTGTGTTTATGCTCTTTTGTCGGTGTTCTTTACGAAGAAGAAATGTAAAAAAGAAGCACCGCGAAACGAGCGACAGGCAATGCGGATATGATTGGGATCAGACTCATAGAATGGAATTAGATGATAGAGCTTAATTTATTGGTGTGCGATGGCTCATTCTGTGAAGAGTTAATGACATGCCTCGGATTCTAGGGTAATAGTAATTGCTTTCTTAGCTGCGTATGTTATTATTATATTATGGACGGAGCTACAAACAATTGTTAATAGTCACAAGAATCAAGACGAGAAACACGTCGTGTCGTGTCGTGAGGATCAAACTTGTTATACATTTGTTTCACTGTCGTGTCATGTCAGTAGATTTTATATTTTTATATAAATGGAGAAAATAAATAATGATTGGACGAGTGAGCGGGCACTCCGGTTTTTTATTACCTGTTAGCAAGCTCCGGCTAGTTAGCAACAAACTGTTTGTGACGTTCCGAGAGTAGAAGAAATGACGAGTTGTTTGTTATTCTGAAAAGAAAATGATAGAATTTAATAACTGAAAAATCACAAAGATATATGAGTTCAGAGAAAAACAAAGAATAATTTTCCTTTGTTAGTTTTCGCATGACTTTGTAATAAAATCAAATCAAATCAAGTCCATCACAAAGGCAGTTCGTTTTAGTTCACATGAAGTCAATGTTATTATGATTTTGACTTTTCGCCATTTCATATTTTTCTCATGAGAACTTCAGCTCTGCATTCTTTCTGTGCACGAAAATGCATATTAAAAGTGATTTTATGTGTTTTGGAACAGCCGTTGAAAAATGTAACTCGAGGAATGTGCCATTAATTCCACCTTTGACCATAATAAATTTTGTCAAGTTTCTTTTTTCAATTAGCCTGACCTCAGATCCGATAAAAGATGCTCCGCAACAAATGGCAAGTCATCAAAGAAACCTTGTCAGAATAGTTATTATTATTATTATTAGAATTATTTGGTCAGAAAAGAATCATACAAAGGAGAGTATGGCGATTAAATTCGAGGTACATTGCATTTGAAGCCAAAGCTGGAGGCAATAAACGGGGCAGATTGACTGTTAGCTGAAATAAAATAAAGGTACGCTTTGAAAATCATGTACAAAGAATTTCAATGGGGTACTCAACAAGTTTCCTTTAACAAAGTTAGGGTTGGAATTAACAAAAGAATTTGTACGTATGATGATCCATATCACTCATTGAGCTGTGTGAAAAAATGGACACAACATTCTGAATACATAATAATACAATGTTTTGTTTTACGTTTCTCGCCATGAAAGTTTTGTACATCACGGATGTTCGTGTTTCGAGTTTTTTGTTGTCTAATTATGACTGGAAGGAGAAAATTTCAAAGTTGTTCTCTTTGTGAGTGACGAGTCGTACGCAATAACAGTAATAATCATCACTAAAATAATAATCGTCTTTCACTCGGTTTTGGTACTTCTCACTTACAAAGTGGATATCATTAGACCCAAGACCTGAGGAATACCAAGGCAAGAAGAGTTGATTTGTTTTGTATAGATTTAAGGAGAACCAGTGCCAGAAAAGCCATTTCTATAACTTCTCGTTTGATAGATCGTGAATTCTTTCAACATGGCACAGTACATTTTATAATATCTCGTTGGTCATCGGTACGACATACAATAAAAAATCACCTAAAAACATTTGGCATTATGAGTTGAGCAGAACAGAAAACATTTTCTAGTTTTTGATGTAAAAAATTGTCTAGGATGAAAGAATCCGGATTTCTTCAACTTTTTTACTTTCTTTTTTAATAGTGCACTCGTCAGAATCGGTACATTTATTGTTTTAAGTAAAGTGAAAAACGAAATATCGCAGGTTCATGTAAGCAAGTAATTTAGCAAGCTCTTTTTGCGAACCGTAAAAGGATTTTTATCTAAATTGTTTAAAAATCAGATTGGATGTTTTATTGTTATACTAAACGATAGAATTTTAAAGAGGTGACCTTTTCATGTAATGAACGTATGAATGTATGTAATGTAGGTATGCAAATCGACTTGGTTTAGATTTGTTAATCGATATTTGTCAATCGTTTGAGACAAGACTTATGAGTTTTGATTTTCAGAGATTTGAATTTTGGCCTGACCGCATAAAATTTATTCCAGTTTTCTGATACTCACGTGAATTCAATACTAAACAGGGAAGTTGTTTATCCTTACTATTCATGTGAACTTGGAGCGTTCGTTCAGTGTGTAATTTCTGAATCGAGTGAGAGGAAAAATGTCTTTAATGTCTGCATTGGCATTGGCTAAAATGGGATTCAGCAAGTTTAGAAAAGCTAGGCAGTTACAAAAACATTACATAAAAGTTGAACAATGTTGACTTTATCGCAGCTGAACATCACGGTAATGACTTAGCATAAATCCATTTCCCTTTCATCGTTCATTTTCATTTTATCTCTCGAAATCTCCTCAATTAGGTACTCTTGCCGATTTGTCCCCCTGCTAATCCAGTTTCTATAATGAGTGATCGGCTACGACAAATACCATTGAATTGCTTTTTTTGATCAGTTCTCTGCCTTAAAGAATTAGTCGAAACATGAACCTTCCTCTGCAATCTTTAACGATAACGACGATGTGCTGAAGAAGAGAAGAATCAAACAGAACTCGCTTCAATGCCCAGGAAGATTTACGGTGGTTTTCAATTAGATGTTGCGTGACACCTTCCCGAACTCGAATAAAGAAAGATGCAGATTTTTACCATGTACATTTAAGGAACTCTCACTTTACTAGGGCTAGATTAGAGGCCTGGTGGCAACACATTACAATACAAACCTGGCAATCATTATTGCTGCGTCATCTTTATAATCAGTATATTTCAATGCCAAAACTTCTCACGAAAACACCTTTCCCAAGTTCTCAATCATAGTGTGTGTATATAGTGTGTACCAATTGTTATTATTTGCTGAGAGGAGGCCTGATATAATAAATCATGACCAACGATTAATCAATATCTCATAAAAAGTAGCATAAGCAGAGCAGGCCTGACTGCACAGGCATTGCTAGCTTGAAATAACCCCTCTACAAATCTGATATTGTGACCTTAGAGGAAAGGCTTTTGTTCAATCTGCTTTAGTTATTGCAAAAATAGCTGTTTGCAATTGCAATGCAGTACAACACATGACTTATGAAATTGAAATCATTTATTATGCAGAAACACGTTTAGAAAAAATCCAATTTTTTGTGAAGAAAAAAGTTGAACAATCGTAATTTTTGGGTAAATTGTAGCAAAAAAAGTGGAAAGATGATCATGCAAGAAAATACCATAAATCTTAAGATCATGCATTTTGTAGCGTGTCGTGCACCAAGTTAATTTAAGCCTTTCATTTCCCGACAAACGTAATAATATATATCGTCGCAGCCAGTAAGTAACTTAGTATAAAACTAATAATAAAAAACATTAGGAATGCGGTTTACGAGCACGTCAAATTGTGGTTCCTTATGTTTATTGCGGGCACGTTTATCGTTACTCAAGTACACATTTCTAAACTCTTTGCTCAGTGCTCATGGACTGATGGAGGAGAGTCGAGTCGTGTGGGATATGCGATATGCGGATGGATGGATTGATGGAGGCAAAGACTGGTTGATGATGAGCATCTCTGAATTTTCCTTTCTGTTGGCCTCCCTCCCTCTCTTTTCAGTTGAAAAGGCATCTTTTAACTTGTCAGTCATCAAACCAATAAAAAGTGTAAAAAATGAATGATAAGATTGAAATGAGTAATCAAAAGATAACATTACACGAACTTGTCCATCAAGTCATCACGGTGCAAAAAGTTGACGGATGCTTTTGTAACCTTCACTTTGAAAGTCGAGTGACTAGTAAAGTGTCGTTTCCAGGAATAACTGGAATTAACATTTTCACAAAACTTGAGTATAAATCAGCGATCAAAATCTTTAGCCGTACGCTAGTTAGTCATGCCAGTTGTAGAATGCACAAGAAAGAATGAATCATGCAGGTTGCGGGTTGATAGGCAGGAAGAAAAGGCAAAACTGAATTGATTACTAGGATGTGTAACATCATCAGCAATACGCTAACACGATATGCGCTTAATTCGGCCTTTAGGCCACGACTTTGTAATAAATTGTTCGTTGAGAATATTCGCCAACTGGAGACATCTCCTTCAACATAAAAATGTCAAAGGTAGCAGCTACAAGCAACTGCCACCCGCCCTCAGGAAAGTGAATGTCACACTTTCTCCTCTGCTTTACAATATGTATGCGCATAAAATCCACACGGAATAATTAAGCTACTATATGTATTATATTATGATAACTTGCTTTTGAATTATTTACTACACGAGTGCAAAATAGTACACCCGCATCACATTGATATTTTAGCAAAAGAGCACTTCATTCTTCAAATATTAGCTAACCTGCTTTTCCTCTCCTCGTTCAATTATTACACCCCTTGCCGTGATCCGACCGAACTAAACATTTTTTTGTTGTAAAAGTAACCTTCATGACTCAGGTTCAAAATTTCCCCGCTAAGTATACAATTTTATATTTAATTAAAACATACCAGCAAAACTTTCCAAATATTAGGATCATTTAATGTCATGATGAACTATGCTAACCTGTCATAAAAACGATAATTTGTTTTACATTGAGGGAAAATAAGGTGCCCTCAGTGTTTGACCTTAGCGCTTCACCCCCAAAAAGAACATCTCTTGCTACGTTTCGTTTCTTAAAGACAGTCTCTCATTCTAACGCAAAAGAATTTTTTTTTCATTCGAATCCCATGAATGAGTTATTTAGACTAGACACCTTCAAATTTTTGACTGCATAGAATCGAAAATTCCGTTCGCTATTGAGTTAGATTCCGTTCATTTTGTTCCCTTTTAATGATTACTGGCACATAGCAAACAAACAACTCGACTGAAAAGCATGATACCTACTGCTGTTGCGGATGAGTAGATGACTATAGTTATCACCAATTTTGATGAAAAATGTTCACGCATAAATATGATGACCTTTAACCAAACAGCCTTTGCTTGTAAATAAATTGCGTACCAATAAAAAGCCAATGGGGAAATGAGGAAAGCATGCTCTAAATGGACAAAGAAAAGAAACAAAGACGTTATTTCTAATAATGTTTCACTAGCGCCCAGTCAGTCCGCGATAATAATGAATCCGTGCTATAAAATTGAAGATGAAGAAGTAAGAGGCGTGTATTTGAAATTCAATCTGTTTTTATGTGCATGTCTACATTTGTTTAGTTTGCCAGCTTAGCCCATTCAGGATCATTATTACTTTTGCTTTGTCTCTCTTTCTCCTTTTCTTTATTATGGAGCAATGTCCATCCATCAGTCTGAAGACATTAGTCAAACAACTGATTACAATTATTAAAGCTGCGGCACGTTACTCTTTGCTACAGTATCTTCAGTGGCTGGGGTTTCGCCATCTCTTTATTGCAATTTCACAATATTACACTATTTGTCTTGCAGACAAGTGGACAGTTGACTTTGTTTCTAAATCGTTTTACCCCATTTTCATCATTCAGTTATTACTTTAACTGGTACAGCAATAAATGATTATTTTTATGAATTATATTGTTTAGTACATTGCTCGCACCGCAGCAGTAGAAAAGTGATCAATAGATCATGCCATTTTAGACTGTTTGAAATCATAAACCTGATGATGATTATAACTTTCTTCGCAAAAAAAGCCGTGATGATCAGTTGATGATGAGTATCAGTTTGATTCGGTTATCGAGTACAAATAACAGGTTCATCAGACCAATTACAATATGTCACTTTTTATGGTCATACTCATGTCATATATCGCTAGAAAAACGTGGCCAATGCTAATGATACGGTTTATTCTCAGTGTTGGAAAAACTGCAGCAGATATCGTCGATTGCTTTCTTATCATTAAACTTTCAAAACTTTAATAGATTAAGATTAAGCTGGTTGCACTTACTTGCAAAACTGGAATAATTGGACAGGAATTAAAACGTCGACGAACTTATCAAGAATAAATATTTTAGAGAATGCTTTCATATTAGACAAATTTCATCCCGAATTTATTATTGGTGATTAGAGTAGATTCAGGCGAAAGAAAGTCTCTCATATTATTTTCATAATCTCGCTTTTCTAACACCATGCTTTGATGAGAGTAATAGCAAGCGGGTACGGTTCAAGCCTGAAATACAAGAACGAATCCAAAAAAATGTTGGTATATTGAACCAAACTGAACTGAACTGCGCACTCACTCCGACCATCTTGTCTAGGCTTGTTTTTACACTTGTGCGCTTAGCATGGGGCCATTATGATGAGGGCAGAAGGGGTTGTCGATGTCAGTCGGAGCTGCTTTTTTGATATATGTCAGACATTTAACGTAATGGGAATTTTTTGGCTTGAACACTATACATTCCTTGGAATTTTTCTCGCATTTTTACAGCTGTCTTATAAAATGATACTTGGATACGTTTGTTCGGTGCATTCAGTGAAATTGAATTGAATGAATGTATATAAG
>VYYJ01004640.1:0-12855 GCA_021029165.1 Cyphoderus albinus
GATTACACCCGCACTAATTACTTAATGCATCAAGTTAATTAACGATTACGCACAAACTAATTATTTATATTTTTCAGCGTAAAAGAAGGAAGTGAAATGAAATAAAAACATTGCATCCCGTAAAGGAAGAGGAGATGAGCAAGAGAGCGGAGAAGCTAGAGACTCGCGCTGTTCCACAATATGAAATTCTATAGAGTGGGGCAACGTGATTTGAGTTGTGTGCGTGTACACTACTCTCATAAGGTTTACATAGCAAAGCAGAGCCTCCGCTGCGCTGCACTGTCATAGAGCGAGATGGTGATGACAAAAGCAAGTTTTGTTTCATGCAGATTTTATTATATAAGAATTGTCCTTTTAACAATATTTTTTATAATCAGTGAAATCAAAAGTATGGTCAATAAAGTAAACGGTTGTTAAATCACACTCCAATTAATCAATTTAATTTAATTCTAAAGATGAGTAAAACCGAGTATCCCTGCTGCGTGTTATGTTTGGTTAAGATTAAAGACAATCATGAAGACCCGAATTATTCCAACAGGGACAAGAATAAAAAACTCTTTAGAAGGTTTCTGAATTTTGCGAAGTGCCTATTGAAAGTGGGTGAGTTCAATTTCAGCAACCGTTCGTCAGCGTCTGACGAAGAAACATCTAATTCAACATTATGTGAACGGTGTTCGGAAGTGGCGTCAAATCTCTGTGATCTCCACAATGAGATGCGTTTGCTGGAAACCAGGATGTTTCAGAAGTTGGAGGAGATGGAGGCAATTCTAAGCTTGGACACAGCAGATTCAACGATCTCAAACAAGAAGGGAATGCGAGAGGTGGAGCGTTTCAGAGAAACTTTAATTCGGCAAAGTAAATTTTTCAAATAGTAGAAAATTTATGAACAAATGAAAACAAATTGTGACATAATTGTTATTTCAACTAAGTGTAAAGTATTTAAATGAAATTATTTATTTTTCCAGTACGATGGTATTTTAATGGGGAACGCCCGACGAAGTCCAAGGAGGATGATTTTGATTCATACCCGTCAGGAGTAGAGTTTGAAATCAAAATCGAAACAGAAGCAGCGCCGGATGAACCAGAAATTGAAGATAATGACAACGATGGTGGCGCCCACAGTAACAACAGTGACATAAAACAGGACGACCCCAACTTGATTGTTGAGGATGATTCAGATTCAGACTCAACAATGTCCACGTCACAATCTTGTTCAATGTACGAATTCGAAGAAGATGAAGCTGAGTATGAGTATGATTATGAAGAGTTCAATTTCAATGAGGAGGCGGAGGATCCCCTCAAAATAGAAATTGAAGTTCAAACTCAAGCCGAAGAGGAACCTCAGCAACAACAGCCAACGGCCACAAATCAAAGCACAGGAAAGCGATCTCGAAAATCAGCAGTAATTCCAAGGCAAGAGTTTGATGAATTCTCAGTATCAGAGGTAGAGGTCCCACCTATCCCGTCAACGTCATCCACCAACAATGAATATCAAGGGGTGCCTCGCGTTGAACCACCTCAAAAGAAGCGACGAAAGCTTAGTGACCCCAGACTCACCGAGGAGACAGAAAGGGATTGGTCGTCCAGACCGTGCGGCATCTGCAAGGCAAGTTTCGTCTCGGTTAAGGACTTGAGGAGCCACATCCACTACCAGCACGAAGTCTGTGCATCAAAGATACAAAATTCAATGAAGAAAAAGCCCAGCTTCCAATGTTCTTTTTGTCCGAAAGTCTACTATCTGGAAGACACTTTGAAACTTCAGATGGAAACAGAAACACGCGTCCATGTACACAGATACTTCTCGGACCTGCGTTTCCGGTGCGATGGCGAAAATGGCGAAAACGATTGCTGCACAGAAACCTTTGAGACCTTTGCAGATCTTGGGCGTCATCTGAAGACTAGTCATCTGGGTGCTACTATTCACCACTGCGGCACGTGCAAGTGGCCGTTTTTGAACGAGAGTGCGAGGGACCTGCATCAATTGAATCACATTACCAGTGTTAGCAAAGGTCCGAAGGAACGCTATTATCATTGCCCCATAGCCAACTGTCAAAAATTCTCATTTAATATTAGTGCCATCGCGACCCATTTCAGTACTGCCCACGGCACTGGTTTACGACCTTACCGGTGTCCACAGCCACAATGTTCCCATCGGAGCTACACGATTCGTCGGCTTAACCAGCACTTAGATTATTTACACAAAACGTCGACGATGAAGGACAAACCTGTGGAGTTCGTTTGTGATATTTGTTCTGCGAAGAGCTTCAAAACTGCATTGAGTTTGAAAGGACATCAAAGCGAATGCCGCAGGACAAGGATGTGTGACATTTGCGGGGAGAAATTGCATAATTTCAAGGAGTTGGCAAAACATAAGTTGCAAGTTCACCAGGTGGAGCCACCTCCTTTTGCTTGTGACCAGTGTGGGAAGGTTTTGCTGTCAGAGGCCAGGCGCAAGTTGCATATGCGTCGGCATAAGAATGCAAGGGATGAGATTCTTTGTCCCCACTGTGGGAAGGTGTTTCACTACGAGGGAAATCGGAAGAAACACATTGAGAGTATCCACGTGAAGGAGACGACTGGAGAAGAGCGGAAAAAGGATAGAGTCTGCCAAGATTGTGGCAAAGCGTTCTTTAATGCAGCACATTTAAACAGACATCGGATTATGAATCACCTTTCGGAGGAGGAAAAGCGAAAGAGGCAAGATCGATTGAGGTGTCCCCTCTGTCAAAAGGGGTTTCTCATGCTGGAACATCTCAAAGTTCACATTCGAAAATTTCACAAGGTTGATCCCAATGAGACTCTGAACACATCTAAATGGAAGCGGTTTAAAGGTTTGAGATTGGCCAATGCAAGTTAAAATAAATGATACCGACGAAACTCCACGAATTAGATTAACGTCATCGCCGCTTCGCTTTTTCAAGTAAATTATCTTACTGTATATTTTTAATGATATGCAATATGCATGTGTTTGAACAAATGAACAATTTTTTGTATTTTAATATGTAAGTATATCAACTCTACACCATTTCTATTTAAAAATAAAAATTATAAACTCTATGGAATACATGAAAATAAATGTTTGATTGTATTATACATAACAAAAATTATATAATAATTATAATTACATAATTTTATAATAAAGTCAGTCATGTTTAATACAATATTAAATTATAATCTTCCAAACTTTTTACTGGAGAAGTCACCGCGTGCTCCTTCATTTCCGTCTTCTGCGTATTCCTCTTTTTGACATTCACAATTTACAATGACACAATCATTGCGACAATATCAGTTTTGACCTGGGGTTCGATTCATATTCATAACCTATGAATCAGAAGGTTCGCTTTTCACCAAGGGGTTATCATTATAATCATCATAAACATGGTAGCCGGAAGATTGTATTAAAGAAACTGTAAGATGTACACGTTGTATGCAAATTTGTAGTATGCATACAAAAACTGTATTAATTGCAAATAGCATTGATTTGCATGCAAAAATGAACATCCAGACTCATGAAATCGTTTCAATGAACCATTCATGCATTGAAAGTTGAAGAGTGAGAAGTACTATTCTGTGCTATTCCTGTCGTAGTGTCAAAATATGGAAACTTCAAGTGAGTTAAAAAATTTGCCCAGTGAAAAGGTGAGAAGCTAATTGTTTACGAGCATTAAATCTTATATCATTACGACCAGGAGAAAGAGCTTTTCTCATCTTATCGGTTGACGAAACCACACAGAAATCATGCTCCTTTGCCAGAGACAGGAAAGTATCGAGGCAAGATCTAACAGCGGTTGAAATTAATATATAACATAAACATTGTGGTTAGTCAACTTAATAATCGGGTTATGTTTAACTGTGAAAAATGACATCCTAACACAGGGTGAGGGTAACCAATCATTAAAAATTGCTAAAACTCCAACACGACTCCAAGTCGCATCCTTCAGCAAACTCCATCAAATTGAAATGCATTGGCAAATTGGCATGATATTTTCGAGTTCCTTTAGAACAAGGACGAAGAAGCCTTCTTGAATTATGCGCCCATAATGCAGATTGACACATTTTCATTTCGTCGTTCGTTTACCCAACAACAAAGCTTCAGAAAAGTATTTTATAATGTTACTGTAACAGAGCTGGTTTTATAATTGCAATACACATTTTAATATTCTCATAACTCATAACTTATGAGTCATAAGTATGCTAAAAAGCTGTTATAAGGACACAAAGATAAATAAACTGCGTTTGGTTTGGAATTACAGCTACGCAGTAACGCAGAGCACTTTTTTAAAGATTTTCAATTATCGGAAAAAGATTTACATTAATTTGGTCAACTCCGACGCTGCTGTAAATGAAGAGGTTAAATGACAAAGTGTAACAAATACCTACAGAAAAAGACCATATTTATATAGTGGAATTTCCACTGTGGAAATCATTGAAATTCTCTGGATTAATCAAAACTATTTCAAACTCAGATTCGCATGCACTATTGTTATATAAAAGCACAAATCCCATTATTGTAACGAGTTAATCTCCGTTTGCGTGATGACTTAACATTTGTAGCCTAATCTAAATCGTTTGTAAAAAACAATTGAAGCCTACGTGATATTGTTTCCTCAATTTTGACCACTGATGTTCACAACGAGAAAATTTGCATGTCGTGTTCGAGTCTAATAACACTTTACTATTGCGTACTTATTGGATGTATTGAAAATATTATTACTATAAAAAATACGCAGATACATCCTGCTATAACGTTTTCGAGGTCAGTTAATGGAATGTTTCAGTTCCACGCAGTGGAAAATGCAAGTTTTGAACATTGAGACAAAAACTGGTTTGATTTTTGTGTCACGCTTCCAATGTTCTGGCAGTTCTTTTCTTATACAGTCGCAGATTTAATAGTCAAGTGCCTCGCGAAAAAATGCTGACTTTCTTTTTAGCCAACTTTTCCCTTCTCTGGATATTTTTAGTCCAACTGGTAAAAAGTGAATCTCTAATAGTAATGGAAGAACCCGAAGATACTTTCATAATAAACTTGCTGAACCAAGAGCAATATGTGTACTGCTCGGTTGTCGTATTCCAGGACAGATTTGACAACGACGACAGCGTCTCCAGAATCATCGCCAGTGTCTCGCAGCTTCCAGCACAAATTCAAAAAAGCGTTTACTCAATCAAGTACAGCTTTCCTGATGCCACTGAACTCGAGACTTTGGAGCAGCAGCTGAAAAATTTCGGACTGCAAATTTCTGACGTCAAGGTCAAAGGTGATCATCAAGAAGAAGATGAAGAAGTGAGTGAACTGGGAAACGGGACCGTAACTCTGGAATCCGCCCTCTCAACACCGGAAGCACTACCGGTCCAGTTTCGGTGGAGAATCTCCAACTTTCGGCGACTGGGAAATCCCTGCATGGCTGTGATTCTGATGCTAACCGACATCAGGCCCCAATTTATTAAACAGATTTACCACATGCTCACACCAGTTTACATTCCAATTACTCGGAAAGATGAAGACCACTACATTTTCAAGACGCGGGCCGAGTTCCACCAGGAGTTACTCACTATGGGGGAATTGCCAATGAGAATTAAGTTTAAAATAGCGATAGGTTCGGACAATTCCGGAAACAGTTTGATTCTATCAACCATTTGCTTCTTTTGTGTTTCGGGGGGCAATCCGAGACTGGTGCAACTGCCAGTTGGAACAAACAACTTGCCCCTTGATGACACCGAGTATTTTCCCGACTTTGTGTGGGATCTTAATGGAAGAGTTTTGTATGTCGCTTTTCCTTACATGAAAGCAAAAATTGAGGCTGAGTATCCTTATCAAGGCGTATCTAACGCGTGGAGGGGACACTGGAAAATGTTGTTCGAAGAGTTCTTGACGGTAAATATTCCAGTTGAAATTAAACTTATTCTTTATGTAAAAAATAGTAAACAAACAATTTAATTTATCAATGTTAATCTTTGTGAACTTTTCCAGGTAAGGTTCAATTTTACCTATAACATGTTTGCAGCCACTGGCCCGGACGGAAGGAAAGGCGGCGGTGGAACTGGAGTCCAACTGAAGGATGGTAGTTGGATTGGGGTAACGGGAGACTTGATATCCGGCCGAGCTGATTTGGGAATTGGAATTCTTAATACTCCAAAACGAAGTATTCGATAAAGCTGTATCAAATTAAGAAAATTATAAGCTAACATTATTTGCTGGAATATTTTTTTCCGCAGTTTATTACATTGACTTTACAAACTCATTTTACGACGTGGGTGAGTACTTAAATACGAAAGACAAATCGACTTTTTAATTGTTCCACTTTAATGAAACTAATGTTTAATTGGGGCGATTGTGATTTGTATCCAGGATGTCTGACCTTTGTAACGCCACTACCTTCCAGAATCTTCAGCCCGGCCGCTTTGCTCTGGCCATTCGATGTTCTCATGTGGTCCGCCATCGGCCTCAGCACCTTGCTCAGCATTGCCTTCTTCAACTTTGTGTTTAAAATGATGAAGCATTGGAACATCGGAGAGGGCGATGATTGGCCATTTCGTATTCAGGTTCAATTCCTGGTATCCACCTTTCTGGAAAACGACTCTCCAGTCCTTCCTAAAACGCACACCCTCCGCGTCTTCGTTATCTTCTGGTTCTTTTACACAATGGTCCTCACCACGATATACAGTTCGAAAATGGTGGAACTTCTCGCATTTCCGGTTCTGGGCACTGTGCCCTTGACATTTCAGGATCTGGCGTTTTCCGGCTATGGAGTCGGCTTTTTGAAGCACGGCGACTCCGCCTACAACACCCTGGCAGCAAGCCATGACCCCGTGTACGTGAAACTTGTCGCAGATATGGACATATTTTTCGGCTATGGGGAAGAGTGTATCGATAAGGTGGTGAAGGGAGGTTATGGCTGCATTGCCTATGACTTTTCACTGCTCCACCTTCGAGAGCGGAACATGAGCGACTCTGACACGAGGAAAGTGACCTTTGCCCCTGACAGCGCTTATCACTCTGTCTTCGGACTTGGCACGGAGGGAAAATCCATTTACCGACTGAACTTTGGTACGTGGCTCAGCTACACCAGAGCTTTTCACCTGCACGATATCTGGGATAAAATGGATATGTACTATAACGTCCGAATTCCCAAGATCAACTGGTGGAAAGAGACGAACCAAACGGAGAAACTGAGAATACCGGAAGAAGAATCTTCCGACTTAACGCTGAAACACATTCTGGGAGCCTTTTATGTACTCATTGCTTGTCTCATCATTTCCACTGTAGTTTTTCTTTATGAGATTTTCAGTTATCATCGCAAAAGGATTATCATCAATGTCGCCACTTCCGTCGCGGCTGCAGCAAATGCAGCCGTTAAATGGCAAAGTGTGACGAAGACCCCGGTGGAAATCATTGAAATTGGAATCTCAGCTAGAGGCAATAGTGAGGGTGTTGAACTTGTGACTAAAGCCTGAAGATTTAAGTTTAAATTTAGTTTTGTTCAAGGTACTCCCACCCGGGTTTTTGGGGTAGGGGTTTTTGAGGGTTTTTCCTGGGCGGGTGGGTTTTTCAAACCAAAAACCCCGGGGTGTTTTGGGGTTTTTGGGGTTTTTGTATACAATAAATAGTGAGGGTGTTGAACTTGTGACTAAAGCCTGAAGATTTAAGTTTAAATTTAGTTTTGTTTAATGTTGTGGTAAAAACGAAAACACAACTAAAGATTAAAAGTTGAAACTTGTTTCAAAAAGTTAATTTAACTGTTCTCCAAATGGAGACAATACAGGAAAATTGATGAAAGATACATGGTGGACGGTGGTATGCAATTCTCTAAACTAATGAACTTGTGAAGATTGTGATTTTTTATTGGCTTTCTTTTGTAATGAATTTACTTTTAAGCGTTTTTTTTCTTTCGCTCGCGTTATGTAAATATGCAATAAATTACAATGACATATGACTACAAATAAAATTTTTGTACAGAAGCTTATCAACTTAAACTTAATTTTAATTACATTACAATAGATATCATTAATGATAATTATCATTCATCATTACATATTAACATTCACATATTCACATCCATCATCATCAATTACTAAACATGATGATGATGAGTTTCCACTAATGCCCCTTGGTTTAGAGTTAGTTGAGTAATTCCAGCTGCGGGAAAAAAGTCAGTCAGTCAGTGCTGTCTGTGGATGTAAATACTTTTGCTGCCTCTCGTGGTTGCTTATAGTCAGTCAATAGTGTGACGTGGACTTGCAAAAGTTTTAATTGTTAAATAGTTTTAAATACTACAATCTAACTAATTACAGCTAGACAATATAAAAAACAATGTCCAAGTCAAAGACTGGAAAGGGCTCGAGAGTCCCTGAGCCAACACTGCCGGTGCCGAAGCTACCCGTGGAGTCAATGAAGGTCATCGCGGAAACAGTTGGCGTCAGCAGAATGACAGAGTCCGCCGCCCATCTGCTTAGTGAGGACGTCACTCACCGGGTGAAGCAGATTATTCAGGATGGGTTGAAGTTCATGGAGATGGGGAAGAGGAGGACCCTCAACACCCAGGATATTGACATGGCACTGAAAATTAGGAATGATGAACCTGTCTACGGATACGGGGATGGGGAGCCCCTGGAACGTCACACGGAATGGCGAGTATATGGTAGTGGTGCTAGATCCGTCAACGCCGCCGCCGCCGCCGGATCCTCCCCAGTTTCAGGGTATGAGGAACTATACTTCATTGAGGAGAAAGAGGTTGACCTTGGGAAGATCATTAATGCACCGCTACAGATTCCGGTGCCGGCAGATGTGTCACTGAAAGTACATTGGCTCGCTATTGATGGTGTCCAACCGGAAGTGGAGGGGAATCCATCGCTAAAACATTTGAAGTGGCCTGATTTCCCATCTACATCAACGAGTACCTCCGAGGACACTGCCACTGTGAATGGTCAGGTTGCCACGGGAACTGTTGGAAGCGGAAGACGCGAAGGTCGGGATCTACCATTTCCCTTGTTGGAGAGAAAAGCGTTCCGGTTCAAGATCAACGAGTCAGTGCTCGTGAAACAGTTAGCGAAGCATCCACTCTCGGCGGAGCAACAAATGTACTTCATGGACGTTGTCAAAGCCTGCACTGGATCAGATGAAGCCCAGAGATGCCTGGCACTCCAGTCACTGCAGAATGACCCCGGTTTCGCACAGATGCTACCAAATATGACTTTGTTCATTTTCGAGGGAGTCAAGACCAACGTAGAGCAGGGCGCTTTGGCCTTCCTCATCTACTTCATGAGGATGGTGAAGAGTCTCCTGAAGAATGGGGCACTGCGACTGGAGAAATACGTAAGTTTGAATTTAAATATCTGCAAAGGTCAATGGTCATTCATTGTTAAGATGACCGGAAGTTCATTTTTGTTATTTACAGCTCCAAGACCTGATTCCCAGTGTCATGACATGCATCCTCACCAAAGACCTTTGTTCCCGTCCCAAAGGGAACCACTTTGTCCTGCGTGAGTTCGCCGGCCAAAGGATGGCCGATATCTGCAAGAAATATTCTACTCCGGTGAATGGCATCGAGGAAAGAACTTTGACTACGTTTACAAATGCTTTGGATGACCCGGAGACGCCACTCGTGACAATTTATGGAGCAATTGTGACCTTGGGTGATATGGGTGTCACTGTAGTGAAGAAGGTCGTAATTCCCAGAGTAAAGGTCATTGGGACAAGAATTTGGAAAAACTTGGACGTGGGGACTGGGACTGGGACCGATCCCTACAATGAGAATGGGATGGCGGATAAAATGACTTCGCATATGATCAAGGATTTAATTTTGGTTAGTCAGATTAATCATGTTTTGTAATTGTAATCATTATAAATATTAAATAAAAGGGATTTAAATAAATTTTATTTTAATTGAGTTTTTTTATAAAACAAAACAGAAAATTGTGCCACCTGTGCTGTCTAAGATGAAAATTCAAGGCGTAACTTGGAGCTGGTGCTTTGAAGGCTTCAAGCAGGAATTTGGGGTTTTCGGAGAAAGTCTTTTCGATGCTATCAAAGCTATCCCGAGGCCCCCGTTGAAACCGTCCGTTTGAAGAAGAGCGATTAAAATAAAACATTACATAATTGCATGCAAACGTTAATATGTTTAATAAGAATATGTTAATAATTGTTATGAGTTATTTCTTGGTTAAATTTAAATAGTTTCTAGTATCTAAGTAAAGTAAGGAGACTCAAGTAAAGGTTTAAAGCAAACTAAAACAGCGGAGTCTGAATTTAACAACAATGTTTTACAAAACTTATGTAGACAATTAACATTGAATTTCGAATTAAGACACACGCTGCAATATAATTACAGTTAATAGATAATAGATAATCATTATAAATATAATTTTGTGTGTGCTTGTTAAATCAACACTATTAATTTTTGTAATGTAATATGATGTGATGTCATGATGTGAATGATGATGTGATACAAAAAGTTTTAACTATATTATGTTTGCAAAAATGCTATGCTAAAATATTAACAATATTAAGGCAAATGCTGAACGGATTCACTTTTCCTACAATTTCTCCGTCTTCGGTTTTGTCAACTTACAAATGAGAAATGACATGTAGTTTAAAATGACAAATGTTTAAATACTTAAATGCTAAATTTGTTAAATAAATGAAAACTTTGTTTCATTGTGTTATACATTTTACAATTTTATATTTACAAGCCCTTGGTTTATTTTATTTTTTATTGATAAAAATATTCATAATTAGCAATTCATTATTTGTTTTAAATAAGAAATTATGCTAAGTAGCCACAATTATTGCTTTTTACGATTCTCCTCTTCTATATCGTACCTAAAAAGCTGAATGCTCAAATTTAATTTTTGTATTCAATTACATCATTTTTCAAAGTATTAACTTTAGGTAGTAAACTTTAATCACTGGTTGAGCAAACCAACGAATCCTTTAAGTCAGAGAATTCAATTTCTTGTGATTTATTTGTCCACTTTTGAACAAACTCTTTAAGCTTTACACTGGTGGCCTTCATAATGGGGCACACAGAGTTTTGGAAATGTTTTCTGTTAATTAAAATGTACCAGTTGGAATCGAAGTGATTTGTCACAATGATCTGCTCTTCTATCTTTGTCTTTAAACCAATTTTTTGAAATAAAAGCTGCCTAATGCTGGAAATTTCTTGAGGCGTCAACGCAGAGAACTCGACTGATGATGACTTGGTAACATTTTTGACTTTGGTTTGAAAAAATTCTTGCGATAAAATTTCCCCATCTTTGATGTTAACAACGCAAGTACTGTAATTATCCAAGATGGAACAGAACGAAAAAAAATTGGAAGCGAGTTCTAAAACGCTCAGGATGAAACCATTACCTTCTCGATCCGAAACAAGAGTTGCTTTTCCGGACCAATTCTGAGCAAATTCAGGGTCGTCGCAAAATCCTATGTTGATCCTTCGGGTTTGACTGGAAAGTATAACGCGTTTATGAGGCATCGATTGAAGCTCACGCAGACTTGGAACTAACTTTTCCCTACAAAGAAATGTCATGAGGAGACACTCCAATGTTGATGGTTCTAACACCCATTTACTATTAGACTTTTTAACTTGAGTTTCTGTTCCGTATATGACTATATTATTACCACTGCTCCAAACGTTAATCAGACCAATTAAATCTTTGAGTCTAGGTTCGAAATTGAAGTAGTATTGTAGTAGGCGACGGCGTTGGAATTCATTGAGGAATGTTAAATGATTTGCGATTATGAAGTGAAGGCCTGTCGTTTGAAATATGTAGTTGGAGGATATTCCGCCATCCATGTGTCCCCCTCTACCTAGATAACGAGAACAAATATACTTCAAGTCCAACTTCTGTTTTAATGCTCTGCCAATTTTCTCCAAAGATAAAATATGGCACAAATCTGGATCGTCTTCGCTGCCTTCTTTGTAAAACACGAAACTTGGCATTTGAGTGGCAGTCGGAGAAGGTTGCAGTTGTAGAAACCAGTTATCAGTCAAAATGACACGCGTCTGCTCTAATCTACCTCCCTTCATTCTACAAGTTCTTTCCAAATTACACTGAAATTCTTGGAGCATTCGGAATTCCGAATCGGGTATTTTCACCGTTTCCAAAAGCGCATCGAACATTTCTCTCAATCCAACAATATTTTTCTTCCTTTCAACTTTCCTTTTCGCCGGAGTTGGAGCAGATTCAACAACCTCCTGTGGCATCTGGGTATCCGTCGTGGAACTGATGACCATTTCCACTTGCGGTGACCTGGTCATTTTCCTCTTCCGCTGTTTGGTCCGTGGTCCTACAGCTTCAGCTAGAGTTTCCCCTTGTTCGATTAAACTTTGCCCTGTTCCATAATATCAATTAAAACATATTTAGTAATTTGTTAATAATTGGCAAAAAACAAGTAATAATTGAAACATTACAATAATTATTTACTTACATTCCAAATCCATTAAATCCGTCGCTTTCCGAAATGCTACTGCAGAGCCATCCACCTCAGTCTGGCAGGTAACCGGAAATCCCAACGAAGTCAAGAATTTCGTCATTCTGTCCCTGCACAATTGACAAAAAAAACTTATCCAAATTATTAACGCTATACATTAAATTGTAGTAGCCGGTATGGAGCTTGCTTTGTCTTTCCCATTTTTAACCGTGACAAAAGAAAAAGTAAGATTTAAAATACATAAACTAACCTGCTTTCAAACTGAATCAACCCAACCCTGGGAATTCCCTCCATCCACACGAAATCAGTGACGAATGTCAGCAAATCTTTGGAAATCTTCTGGAGTAAACCCAGTGCCTTTTCGGGGGACGACAAGGGGAAACCCGCGTAAGCCACAAGACAATGCCTCCGCCTTTTCAGTGACCATT
>VYYJ01004642.1:0-12846 GCA_021029165.1 Cyphoderus albinus
TTTCGAACAACTTAACACAATCGTTACTATTTGTACAAGCAAAAGCAGTGTGAGATCATGGCGTAACCTAAAATCACCAATTATTATGAAACGCTGATTTGTCAATTTTTCATTTTGTTTGGCTTGTAGAAAATTAATTGTTTAAGATATGTAATTTATGAAAGCACCATCTTGTAGCCAAAAGTCTACTCTATCAAATGTATGTTCAGAAATAACCGCTATGTGTTACCAGATCTTGATATATTCACCTCAATGAAACTCTATCAAAATCACCAATTAATATGGAGGGGCACTGTATGTAGTACATATTATGTACATACATACATTGTAAAGTATTGTCCACTTTTAAACTCAGACAGTTCTGCGCCTTACTTTATTAAAAATGTCTCATCGTCCGTTTTCCAAAAATACATTTTGTTTACTTTTTAACGTCCCTCGCCATTGAGTAGACATGCACTTTTAAAGATTCAAGGCACAAAAAAGGTGTTATGTTATAGCCATCTCATTTTTATCTCTAAACAACTAAACAAGCAGAGTTACTAACTTCTTCGCCATGATCATCAATGATGATCATGATCTAGAAAACATTTATGATTACTGTTATTAGCAGTACATACGATGTTGCGCTTGTTCAAAGTAAACATGAAATTGTGCAGAACGAGAAAGAAGAGACATGTAGACTCTAATTCGCTGTCCTACACAATACGGACTAAATAATGAAGCTTATAAAATGTTAGAAAAATGAAACCTACATATGTATATTTGAGTAATGCACCTTGATATTTTAAATGGTCTAGAAAAGATGAACTTTTATGAAGTAGTAACAATAAAAGCAATGCGAAACTTTAATACGATTTCCAAGCAGTCTGTGCATTAGAGTTGTGAAGGATGCTCTAAAAACCAAATTAACTGGCACCGCTGTCATCGCAAAACCATGTGTTCACATTTTATGTGAAAATAAATTGTCTGCACTGCCAATTGGAATAATGGAAATCTATGCGATTAACTTTTGTCTTTTAAATCTTTTAAACATTGGAGGAATAATATTTCGAGCATGTTGAATGAGCAATTTATTTTTACATACCGCGTTATAAACTGGTTGATTCTTCTCCTCAATGCATCTATTAATATATTTTGTATTAACCTCACCATTAAACCGTCTTTAAAAATAATATGAGTTAAAAGTATGGCTTGCCAAAATGTTTTTGCCGCCTCTTTTATGACTCTCACTTAAATTAAGTTGCAATGAAACGAAGTTGAGAATGAAGCATAAATCTGCTATACTTCCATTTCATTGTTGTGTATTTTAATGCGTAATTGGCTCTAGTGAACTAATAAAATCGAGTCAGTTCAAAATTATTCAAATCTAAAAAGGGGTTTCAATTTTCAGAGTTTTTATTGTTTACGTAAACAATTTCTGCACCAAGTGGTAAGCCGCAAATTAACATGTATTGGTACAGATATATTGACAATACGATAATACCATCTAGATTTACATGTACATCATTTTTGCTATATGGTTTCAAAAACCAAAAATTTAGCAAACAAAATGTATGATCTTAGTAGAAGCGTAAATGTGCTATGTAAGAGATTTCTATCTAAATCCAAAAATAGCCCTGAAGTAAAAGTATCTGCAACTGAATGTCGTTCTAAACAAATCCCACTGTATAGAAATTTGTATAACCTATTAACGTAGCGTAAACAAATGATAAATACTATTTATAATTTTATGTTGCCCGTATCTTATTATAATTAATGAAGTGTACAAAAGTTTGAAAAAATAAGCATGAAAGTCATGCGCACCGTGCACCTTACTACATAAATCATTTTTATATGACCAGCCGTCGAGTCTTGTTCTGCGAGTTGAAAGGTAACAACACAAAGATCTAACGAGTAATGATCATTATTAAAGAAGGAAAATCGTTCATGATATTTTCACTTAACGATAGAATTGAGAAAACAGAGAAGTTGCTTGAAGGTAGCGATAACAAGTCAAATAGATGATGTTGATGATAGAAAACTAGAATACGAATTTCAGTTATGCCATACATGGCCATAATTTAATCAAGTGGAAGTCACCCAACACACGTGAAAACAACTGTGAGTTTGTTTGTGTGCATTATTTTCTACTTGGTGTATACAATACAGAAACAAAGTACGTTTTGTTCCAGCACGTCCTATCTTTTATGTCTGTCACAAAAGAAGAGATTGAAGAAAGATTGTGCATCTTCTTGTAATAGCCAAGTATTCATGCAAAACTGTCGAATTTTTACGCGACACTAATTTGAAACGGTTAATGAATGGAGTCCCCCTTGTGATTTATTCCAGCTTGGTAAACTCACACTCACTTTTGTATTTATACACACCCATGAAACGCTACAGAGAAAAATGAAAAGATGGATACTCACTACTTTCTGTACTACTTTCTGATTAAATCATGAATCACTGGAGCATTACCAGTGGAATGCAACTAGAAAATTAAGAGCTGTTGCAACAACAAACAAATAGTAACACAAGAAGCTGAACAAGGATATTGAAACATTTAGTACTTTATCTTTCCGAGATTTTGCTTAAACAAAAGATGTACATTTTTACAATTTTTAACGAAATAGGGCTTAAATTCTTTATGTGACTTTGCAATCCATGTATCTTTGGCTGGCAGACGGGATTGTAATTTAATCTTTTCTTTCCTTTGTATAAGAAAGCTACTTGAGAGGAAGACAAGGGAATAATGTAGCTTTGTAAGCTAATGAACACTTTCAATTCACCATTCTTAAAATGTAAAGAGTCGTGATACACCACGAAATCCGCTTAAACCCAAACCCGATTACGGTACGACGAAAGCAAAAATTTTGTAACAAACTCAAAAACCTGTATTTTCGTCTATTGTTTCCTTCTTTTTAATGTACAAAAAAGAAGTTCACTTTCCTCTTTATCAGTCTTGAGTTCCATCATGTCCGTAAAAAGTGAAAGACTACTGTGCTTTTTGCATTGAAAAGCAAGAGATTATAGTAGCTTACTTTTTATTCTTCCGGGACTAATCAACCCCTAAATCAGTAGATTCAATTAGACCTTCAAGAAAACAGCAATAGCGAAAAAATTTCCATTCTCATTCTTGTGTTTTATCAAAGCCAAAGCACGTAGTATTTTAAGTAGTACGCTTTAAACTAAAGGATAAGCTACGCTTTGTTTACCTGCTTGATTTTCTCAGAGGATAATGGACTTTCCGCTAATAAACAAGTTGTTACCTATTAAAAAGTTTCTCTCTTTCTACATTACAAATGGGAGAAAAAAATGTAAAACAGATATAATAAATACTCTGTCAGTAGTCAGTGCTTTTGTCAGAAGCCACTCTACATAAAACCTTTCCGGTGAATTAGAATTAGACTCATAAAACAAAAGATGGTAAATAAAAATTTCAGAGAAAAGTTTGTGAATCGTGAATAAGTTTTTTGTTAGGATTTGTTTTTGCTTATCACAATTCAGTTTCAAATACTTCGGTTTTTGGGTAGTTAAAAGTGCCACACTAAACATGTGGATGCGAGTGAGACGTGCAGCACTTGTTCTTGTCATAAATCCTTATGATCGTTTAGCTTCAAGCTTTTTAAAACAACTTTAAAACTGGATGAAATTTCGTAATTTAATGTGCGTGATTATGTTGAAATAATGAAGTATAACAATCGTAATTGTGCATACTTTGTATTCTGGAATTTTAGAAGAAACAAATATTTGGGTTTTAATGAAACTTGTAGCTCAAAATGAAATCCATATTTCATACATATTTTTTATTCTGCAAAGAATTAGCAAAAGAGTTAGAAGATATGACGCAAATAAATAGAACAAACTTAAGTCTGTCTATATTTACATCCAAGTTTTAAAAGTAAACAGAAAGGTTTCATGATCTTTAGCATACATCAGGCACTTAGCATTAGTTTATCACTGCTGCACTTCCACGAGTAGCACTGTTCACATATGTGGTGTAAAATAGATTGAAAATAATGTTTAGCAAAGAAAACAACTTTGTTTCGCTTCACTGATGCACATTACCACTCTCATTTTTTCGTCTCCTAGTCATACACAGAATCGTTCAAACCGCTTAAGATCTTTATCATTGGAATGCGTAGGTTTGCACATGTACCATTTGGTATGGAACAATGTAATGCGTGAGTAGATGTTTTAAGGAGAAATTCCTGCAACAAAAAAAGCGGTAATGTCAATGTCAACTCTGAGAAAAAAGTGTAAAAAAAGAATGAGATTTCATCTGTCACTTCTAAAGGATTTTCTAATAATGGAAATTACTGAGCCAACCTCATCATCAATGTGCTCACACATCCATGTCTTTTCCACGTTCATCCGCCACAGCACTGTAATCGAGGAATTAGTGAGGGAGAAGTGAAACAATACTTCTTCTCTTTTGTGTAAAAATCTAAACAATACGTGATATTTTGCGTCACACCAGAGATGTACGTTTCCTTTTCAATTCGTCAGTCGGCCGGGTTGTTTGGTGTTGCTATACGCTTGACACCCCATTAACAGCTACAATTGTACTCAATGCCATTTTTGCGTTTAGAGTTTAGTTCGAAGTTCCTTTCTATCTCTCATAGTTCGCTTCTTTCCAATTATTTACGTATGACTCAATCAGTTAAACCATAACAAAAAACTAGAAAATAGTCAGCTCATTTCAAGAATCATTATAATCATTCACAAAGGTCACCGACAACTTTATTTTACTGATGCTAACAAACAAAACTATAAAGAACAACTGCCACTAAAGAGGAAATAGAAACCAGAATGGGTAAGTTGATAAAAATAGAAATGCAAATTACAATCTGAATAGGGATGACTTAGGTTTTTAGCGCTAAAAAGACAATACAAAGAAGATAATTCTAATCCTCTTGATGTAGTCTCAGTAGCGTGAAAATTTGTTTTCCGCAAAATATTAATTTAAAATGAAATTCATTGTGTTACATAAAATGATACCTTCAATTTTGAAAATTCTTTGCATGCCAATTATGTTATATGTTAGTTGGTATTTTTAATCTGCATACTTTGGTACAACAATCTGCCCAAGGAGCAATTCAATGTGCCATTTTAGATGGCAGTACTTTGCATCTTAAAATACTTCATAAGACACACTTTCAGGAGAGTTCTTCAAGCAAAGATTAGTCGTGTAACCATCCGAAATATTTAATGCTTCAGATTAAAAAGTTTAAACTGCTGAACACAAGCTAGTAAAATATTATTTGCATTCATAAATGTATTTGCTGTTTCATTTTACTTATTGCATTGTAACATTAGCATTACCAATTCATTTGGAATCAGTTACTTTGGAGTAGAGCAGACCATAATTTGATAAAGTCTTGACCTCTTTTGGATTGCTTAAACCAATCGTACTTTGAAAATTGCAATGGTCAGTGGCACGCTTGAAATCTATACAAAATTGTTTCTTCTATTAAGCGTACAAAGAAAGATGCTTAAAGTGCTAACGAAATATCTAGCAGCAAAGAATTTTACCATAAGGATAACCAATGCGTAAAAAACTGTGAGGATGTTGGGTGTCAAGTAGTTGAAAGCAGCAGGACATTATGTGAAATTGTCAATTCAAATCGTGCACGGTACAATATTTTCTTGTTCCTCCTTCTTCAGTCTTTGTCTTGACTAATTTGCATGAAGTGAGTGAATGAATAAATGAATGCGGAATCGGAACCACACGATGCGATGGTAAGTATTCAAATTTGAATACAATCAAGGATTTGTCGAGTATTGCGTTACAATAATAGAATCAGAATTTGTCCCAAAGAACCCTGTAGCTAACCGGTGATCATATTCTCTGATACCTTGGTGGTATGGTATCGCACAACATCTTTGAGGTCCAAGACAAACAGTGCGGGTGGCAGGCACATGTGACGAGGCAAAGTGGATTATATCATAAAAATTCGTCGTGTTTAGTGAAGCCGATATGAGTGCCGCATTGTTCGCCGACTGTCTTCTTAGAATGCAAAAGAATTCGTGGAGATCTAGTGGTGTACATAATTTGATAAGATATTTTTGCGTCCAACTGCTCATTGGATAAAAGGGCGCGTGAACGTGAATAAAAAATTACCACCCGTTAACATACCTTTTCATCTAATAGTCAGAGTTTGAAATTGTATCGGCACGCAAGCTGCTTATCCAAAGTATCAAAGAAAGAAGTAGTAAAATAACTACCAACTTCACGTTGTTTCTTTCTGGTATGCAATTCATTTTTAAATGACTTACTACAACACACAAAATAAAAATATATAACACCTTAATATTTTGTACAAATCCATGTTCGTGCGTGCGAACTTTTTATTTCTTCCTAATCAGTTTAAGACACGCAACGTTATGCTTGCCACTTACGAAAAATTGTATTCTGACACCTAAATATGAATATTAATATTTGAATTTCAAATCTTAGGGTTTGGTTTCAGGCTTCGTTCATAAATATAAAAATGACTTTTTTCAAACCGTGAATTAAAACCGCCCTCTTATTCACCACACAATTATTAATAATTTACTGCGACCGTCTCCTCCAACCAAGCCTAAATGTGTCGTTTTGGGGAGCTCTTTGCATTTTTGCAATCTATCATTTCAAAAGACCAACAATAACAGGTGTTGTAATTATATTTTCGCACCTTGTTAAAATAATGTTTTATTGGCCTCGTGTTTGTAGCCTGTATATCTTTGCTTTTCGAACAAGTAACTTTTGTAGCGGATGTGATTAACCTCCGACAGTGATGTGTCTGAATCCACTAAGATTTTGTATAAGTACGCGTACGACCAAAATTTGAATTTAAGTTGACTACATGTGAACTCCGAGTTGTAAATTAACTCTTAGAAAGTCAGTTTCCCCTCTTGTAGAAACCAAAACATACTGTCAGCGTGTTACCGGATTCGTGTAGTTCATGAGGTAACAATTCTTTAGCATTTAACCCCATCTTCATCTCTGTATCTCCACCCCACCCATTTTGGTGCCCGCTGCGAATTAATGAGCTTCCATCCCAAGCGGCAAAATGCATTCATTCGCATCGTAAATTTGAAGGACTCTAACTAGCACCGATTATTTAATTAGCGAATGAAGGATTGGAGAATACGTCCAAGTAACATGCATTGTAAAACAGTGAGTCTAAATATTAGCGGGTCAATGTGATAAATAACAATGAAGTCTACAAGTCAGTTAAAAATTATATCGCGGATTCTGCTAGTATGTATGTATCTGAATTTAGAAATGCAATTTGATTGACAAGAAAGAAAATTGTGCAATTATTTGTAAACCAATAATGTTGGTTTAATTTCCTAAACTGCACCGGGAAAGCAAACTTGTTCAATATTAAAACGCTACGGTTTGTGTCTGAATTGAATTCAGTCCGTTGTAATTACATTACATATAACATGTGTATGTATAATAGGACACAATCACACAATAATAGAAGATTGTTAGGTTAGATGCATATGCAGTTTGATGATGAGAGTTAATTAATAATTTGACATCAAACGCATGGTTGTTTTAAAATGCGACTCTTTTGACTCCTATTGTGGAAGAAAATTAATTAATTAAATACAAATTGGGCACCTTAATTAGATTGCGTAACAAATGGAGTTCGTATTCGACCCTGCACGAGAGAACGTCATCGAATTTGAACGTAAATGTGACTCATACATGACAACATGACACTAATTAAGAAGTATGAGTAGTTTTATTATTGTAAATACCAGCAAAAACTCTATACTTCCTTCAAACCGTTTTAACTGTTTTAAAACTATAACATACAATATTTTATGAATAAAATGCTAATGGAGATTGCCTTAAGTTTCAAATTCTACCTTATGACAAAATATTCTCCCAAAATATTTGTGTAATATGTAAATCAAATCTGTGACACTTGGGAATTTGTTTCATCCAATCTAAAGTAACACGATCACTTTCGTTACCCGAGAAATTCGCTTTGAAATAATTAGTGTACAGGCCCTGTACTACAGGGCCTGTACTACAGGCTAACCACAAGCCTTTAAAATGTGAAACACTGACGTTACTATTCTTGCAATATTATTTGTCAGTCGGTGGCAAAAAAAATAATTTAACAAACCCATTCATGCTTTGTTTAAAAGTATATCTCGCAAATGTAAATTGAAAAGTGGTCCAGCTTCGATTAAAACATTCTTGAAACCATCATCCTCGCGTTCACGTAAACAAACATGCAAATGTAATTATATCCTTTACATTAATTCATCATAAAATTAACCTGTCGTATCGCAAGTTAATTTTCGTCGGCCATATCATTTTACTGAAAGCAAGAACTTTTTTTTTGTAAAATAAACTTGAAAATAATCGATATTGTACGTTAATTTTTCTTCACAAAAAGTCGAATTTTTCCGATGCAGATTTACATTACAATTGTAAAGTAGAAAGGAAACCTTTTAACTCTTCACTCATGAAGGAACAATGAAGACATCGTGAAAAATTCTACACTACACATTTATTCTCCAAAAGACACTTCTTCATAATAAAACAAACTTTAAAATTGTGAACAATTGAAACTCAACAAAATAACCTATACTGGATGAGGCAATAGTACAGAAAATACAATCAAATTCGTGTTCTCAGTTCTCTAAACTATATAGTACTTTCACAAAAATAATGAATGATGACAGTTCACTTATTATTATATCATGAATTGCAAATTCATTTACTACGTCAGCTTGCTAGCTCCTTCCAGCTACTTTCAAGCATGACCACAAGTACACGAAAAAGTTTTTAAAAAGTAATATGATATCTTAAGCATAAATACAGCTTTTCGTATATTATTACTCAGACAGAACCATAGTACTTCTATCGGTCCTAGTTTTTAACCTAGACGGTATTTTAAAACACGCTATAATGTTTTGAACAAGCATACATGTTCTGTGCCAACTTTAATCATAAAAGTAAAAAATGACGGTGGCCTGTGTGTTGTGCAAATGAAGACGCTTTGCATGTACATACTTAAGTGGTGTGTGTGTTTCTTCTTGAAATGTGATCAGAACAAACGCTGGTGATTTGGTTGTTAATGTTTTCCTGTTGGACAAGCGACGCAATGAAGCAGGGCAAAGAATCCGGAAAGGTGCATTGCAGAAAAGAACAAAAGAAAACATGAACAACAAAGCCACCAAGTAAGAAAAGAGTTGCCGAAAAAAGTTTTCATTTCTTTGGATGAATAATTCTTTTTCAAAGTTTCCGTCTTTAAATATTCTGTGTATCTACTAAGATGAGATAGGAGTCGGGCGACTGTGTTTTGCTGAACGAAACTTGCGTTTCAAAGGTGCTTCTCTCCCAAGTCCACAGATCTACCTTGCTTTTATAAAAACAGAAAGCGCGTTGAGAAGTGCGTTCTTATAAAATGTTCTACTCATTACCAAGCTCATGGGACAGAGGTAGCTGACGGCGGTCTTTAATAATAAAATTAATTTGAAACACGCTTTCTTCAACTTCCTCGCTCCCTAGGGCAAAAATTATTCCTACCACTTTAGCTTTCTAACTATAAACACTACACAAGGAAATTTTGACTTTACATTCTGGGAAGTATTTTATTCAATCTTGTTTTAAGTCTATGGTTGCAATGAAAGACCATGCACAGTTAAGTGTGTTTGTAAAATATAAAATGTCCATTTAAGTAAGAAAGTATTCGAGGAAAAGTATCATGGAATACGACAAAGACTTAAGAGACTGAGTAACATATGCCGAGAGACTACATTTAATAAACCAGTGTTAAAGCTCAAGGACATGCTACGCAACTTTGCAAAACAATCAGCTTATGATTACGTAATTAAAAATACAGCTCTTTCCATTTTAATTGAACCAGAGTTGACCGAGTAAACTCAACTCCTCTGAGAACTTTCCCTTTCCAGGGATATTGACACGGATTGCAAAAAATGGCATAAAATTGGTGCAGTGGTTTATGATCAGAAAGTCTGAGGACGGCCGAGCGGCCTAACAGTGTAGGATCACCAGATATGCGCTTATGGCGTAACATATACATAATAATAACACCTTCATCGCTCTTTCTCTGACAACTTTCAAAATCGTTTCCATCCAATCTCATCTCTCAGAAGGCGTTAGAAGTTAGAAAAGTGGTTTCTTGGAATGAATACATAACTGCAAAATGTTTTATTGATAATTTGCAAAACTTTCCTTTTCCCACACAAAACAAAATCAGTTAGATTTATCCAGGCAAACCCGGGTAAATACGTTTCTAATACCATAAACAACTGTGACCAACTGAACTTATTTTCCTGGAATAATTTACTGTACGGGATCTGTAATGTGCGTGTAGCTTTTACTCTTTCATTTTCAACATATAATTACCTCAAACTTCTCGGAAGGCAGAAGCATTCCAGATTCTGGCATATTTCATAAGTAATATATTTCTTTCAAATTGATCGATGTCCGTGTTGTTTAAATTTCATTTATTGAAACTCCCGTTCGAGAATAGCACTACACAAAAGATTCTGTTTTCGACAAATAAAATAACAAAAGATATAATTTGTATTACTGCTTCATTCTCGTATTGAGAAGAAAGTGGAGTGTGATTGCGCAAAGGCAAAGTTGCATTTGTCCACAGAATAAATACATTAATGTCATGAACACACTTTTGTTGTACACATACATCATTAACAAATATCGCGTGTGTGTTGGCCGTCGAAGTGTTTTAAAAGTGTAAAAGTGTTAATTATGACGATGAAACTATGATTCCCTACTATTATTTATTATTATTGAACATTCTTCATGACCTCAAGGATGCCGTAAATTATGGTCAGCGCTTCAGGAGTGGGGTATAGAAGAAAATTGTTAAATGAATTATTATTACCTAACTCCAACTCCTCATCCACTGGTTGCTATTTGCTAGTAATTATTATGCAGCAGCATACCTAACATTCGTTCTCTTCTGTAATTTCGTGACGAGATTGTCTTGAAACCATCGACATCAAAACTATCGTTGAGTTTAACTTTACTACATTGTCATGATCCTAGAAACTGCAAAAGTTTAGGATGACATGCGTGATTAATTAATTAAATCAACCAGTTTCTTCTTCCTGCTTCTTTCTTAGCTGCTTCTCTGCAGGAAAATGGGACATATATTTGCGATGGAGTTTCATGGAAGACCATCTCAAAATGAATGGTAACCGATATAGTCGTAGCACGCACACATGATAATTTATAGTCATCTCATTTTTACCGTTTCATTCTATCCAGAAATCTAAAAGGAATTATTTAATAATATGCCCCAACAACTCTGAAATTTTAGTGTGTGCATTGTGGAGTGTGGAGATACATAGCTATTAGATATTTTCTTCTACTCGACCAAACTTAAATATCAGCAATGCTGATTCAGCATCAAGGGAACCACCCATGCACATTCAAAAATTTGATGTTTCAAATACAGGAAAAAGCTTCGCTAATACTCGGCTCATCGCTCAACGTGAAAAGAAGCGTCCAGCTTAACTTAAATCTCGGCAGCAGAAAAGTGTGTTGTCCTACTTGATTCCCTGTCAAACTGACACTTACTTGTCATTTTAAGAGAAGGACAAGGAACGCCCAGACAATGCTACTTTGGAGCAAATTTTACAAAAAATATCTTCAATTTAGTCCAAACGTATTACCATCATAATGGGAGATAATACGTGCTTTAGTTTTAAGAAGCTTCAGAAAGTTTCTTCAGTTCCCCTTTCTCAGTCTTTTCAATCAAATTCTTAATTCGTCATTGAACTACCTTAAGCACAACATCACAATCGCAACTTGGATGCAAATACTATAATGCCGTGGTACTGTTAGAGTAACAAACAGTCTGCATTTCTCAGTGAGGAGGTTTTGTTCCTTTGATTTTCATTTCTCTGCCGCATTGCGTTGTAGCAATATAACAATAATCTTTTTATATACATCTTCCAGATAAGATTCTTTGTAATCTTAGAGAAAAATGTTTTTAACGCAATCGCCTGAAACCTCGGAAATGCAATGCGTGTGGACGGGGAGCAAAATATCCACTTTTGCCTTTATTGTTGCGACTGTTCTTTATTAACAAAAAGTCTCATTCAAACTGTCATTTTAGAAAGCGAAACGATGAACGACAGGAGCAGATAAAAATGTAAATGATTAGAGTAGTGAAGCTTTTCTACTATATGAAAATGCATCCCGTAGTATAACTAAACGCACAATAATAAAAGGAGGAGGACAGGTGCATTCGCTATTTATTCCTTTAAGCTGTGAAATGAGAACCGAACTGCTGCGGGGTATTTTTCGTCCAAGACGCTCCACTCAATCTTCTCACTCATTCAACTCATCTCATCATCTCCATTCCACATTCGTTCCAGTTGCTGAATAATATCTCTGATAAAATCCTCGTCCTCATTAAAAGAAAATGTGAGCAGAGACATGATATACAGCTACCGACAATGAAAGGATCGATTCTCTATCTTCTGGAATCTGGAGTTGAACAAAGATTTTCAGTCAGATTCTGAATTGTTAACAGATATAAAGGACGACGGTTATAATTATAATAATGAAATATCAGTAATTGGATGTTCAAAAAGATACAACTTCAATGTAGCTTCTGGATGGAGGAATGCCTCATAAGTAATTAAAACAGCAAGCAAATTAATAATAGCAAAATTTCGCGGTGTTGTCACAAAAGAAAATTAATAATTAGTCCGGCTATTTTAAACTTCCTTTCTGACGATAGTGAACAACGACTTTGAGCAGAGGTCTTCCAAGAATAGCTCTCGTTGCCTCCAATTACAATATTCAAGACTTGAGGGGAACAATTCGCAGTCTACATCATCATCATCCTCACT
>VYYJ01004643.1:0-12845 GCA_021029165.1 Cyphoderus albinus
ATTCGCTCTTCATAGAAAGCTTTTAGTTTTCTGTGGATGACGATCACGAGAGACATAACAGCTCGTGCCTTTTAGTAAACATGAGGTTGCGTTAATAACGTCGAATCCATTGCTGTGGTGCGGTGTGTGCCGTTGGTTGGTGCTGTTATGCATCACAAGTGATCTTGTGGATTTAATGGCTTGAAGCAATTCAAGACATCAGGGATTACTTTAGAGTCGACCGCCCTTTTTCTTTTAAAATGACTCAAAATGTGTTTTCGTTTCCGTTTAGAAAAATATTTGGAAAAAATGACTACAAACATTTTTAACACAACTACAACACAAAGAACTTATCGCCAAAAGCCAACGTTGAAACACAGTCGATTACGTAATGTTAGCAGGACATTATGAAACGTTTTATGAAAGAAGTTGTATTGCTCAGGTCATTACTCGGCACGGCATATCTCATAAATGTCATCGATTGCTGGTCGGCATCACAGTCAGATGTAAGAAATATTACCGTTATTTTAATTATTGGTAAATACAACAAACATGGAAAAATGCTTTAGGTTGTGTAAACAAACATCTTTACACTTACTGATAATTCTCAGTAAAGGACTGACAAAAGAGGGGATTGCGCCAATTTTATTACTTTGATTCTTTTCCAACAACTTTCAATTCTTATTCATTGTTTGGTTCCGTTTACTTGCATTTTGTATTAAAATGTTTTAAGAAGTAAAACCTAGGCATTCTCATTAAGTATAATCCTTATTTGTAATGTAAATGCATATAACTATGAGCTGCTCATAATGAGCATAATGAATAACCTGAAGCCAGAGCGGTGGAAGAGAGTTAATGTCCTCTAACCGAGAGGTTACGGCTTTTCCAGTTGCATACACGGACACAATAAGAAAGCCGAAGAAAAGAGGCAGTCAATCCGATTTTAACGTAAATACTTGCCTTCTCATTTTCTTAAGAAAATTTCCTGTTACAAACAGAATTTATTGAAGGCACCGACCAAGACCGCAAGCTGCTCGCTTCTTACGGTTTCTTTCATTCACTGAAAACGCTGCACGCACGCACATCTTTTTTGTTCGGGATGTACTTACTTTTCTCCACTTCATTCCCCAGCACTTTTAGATATTACTTTGGTCGCGAAGTGTGGTCTGTATTTACTTTACCTGGGTTTCCGAACAAAGGAGGAAGCAACGACGAGAAATGTTTGATTTCTCCTCTTGGTTGTTTTCAACTACCTATTGCTGGGACTAGACGTCATCATACATGAGAGGCAAATATACGGCTCTAGAGGCGTGTGCCAGCTCGGGCTCACTTACGCTTTAGTGTGCCAATAAAGTATTCAGCAAGAAAATGTGCAGTCGGGTCTAACAAGGTGGGTATTTATTTAAGAGAAGAGTCCTCCAGAGGTAAACAATAATGCAGGTGCTTATTTATTTATTTACTTGTTCCTACACTTGCATGAGGGAAAATACCTCAGAGTCATCCAAGTTGGCAATAACAAGGTCTAATAAAAATGTAATGCATTTTCAGAGAAACTCGACGTTCACTATTCTCCTTGTGAAAGAATGTGCAATTCATAAAATTATACTGCGGGCGCGAGCCTACCTGTGCACCTTTACCTTGCCATCACAATATATTACGCGCTTATTGTAATCTTAAGATAAAACAAAGGAAGAAAATCGATTTACAAATTCCAGTGAAAGGAAAACGCGGTTATTATTATCAAAGGAAAATCAAGCCAGTATTCCCCTTTCCCGGGTCTTCTCTGCAGTTATGCACACACATACGTTATAAAAATCCCGATCACGATGATTATTATCAACAAAGGTAATAAAAACGGATAATGTAAAATGCGTGACATGCAATGAAACCTCCAATGTAGGTGGCTGCATGTTCGATGGATGGTATGGTTAAGGGAGCAAGGAAAATTATACAGAGCTGAGAGTAATAAAACTGTATGCAATACCTAATGTACAACATACAGCTTGTCAGTGATTGAAGGAAATTTTCCATAATTAAAACAACCACGCGATACACGAGAATCATAAAACCAGACCAATGAATTTTTATGAAGTTCAACTGTATAATGCGGATAAACACAACACGATTAATTGAATTCCTTTCCCTTTCCTTTGTTAATTTTCATTTCATTCAACACGTCAACACTAATTTCCTAGATTTTGTAGCATATTCTATTTTTGTGCTTCTAGTTTCGGTCAGAGCAGAAGAATTTCACTCAATACACGGATGAAGCTTCACACGAAACATTTTATACTTCCAAAATATCTTCAGCCCACCAAATTTCAGTATTTCGGTTTCTCGATGTAAACAATCCGTATCACTTTACCGTACACTCGCCCACGAATTCATTGAAATACATTAGTATTTTATTATGTGTATGTGGTCCATTCCCTGACTAGCGAATAAAAGGAGAGTTTTGTGTAGGACTGGAGTTTGGGTTTGGCTTGTAACCATTTTGATAAAATCGCAAAGTCTTCCTGATCAATAACACAATTTTTCATGGAACACAAAAACGTTTGTAATTTACATCAGAAGTTTGGTATGTGTACAGTAATATTTGTTTAAAACGGAGAACAAGTAACAGATATAATGACAGTCTGTTTGATATAGTTAAATATTGAAAAATTTCCGACTCAACAACAAATTTCATTCATTTAGCTGTAAAATCGAAGCAAGGAACAAAACGGACCAAAAACTCTATTCAGTCCAATTCAGTGCAAACGAAACATCGTAAATAAATGATTCAGATTATACGCGCTTAACTCTAAAAAAGATATATTCCTGTGGGTTTCAGTTAGTGCAATCCACGTTGCATGCATTGCGCCATGTGAAAAACCTGTAAACATTTCACACGTTTCTCTTTAACAATGCAAAAGTTTACTTTTACTCACGGAGTACAAAACGGGAGTTTACAAATGCAGATGAGACAAAATAACAGTTGAAATAGGAAGAACAAGCAAACCAAGTCAAGCCGAAGGATAATAATTTTCCCCCTTTTGTTAATAACTGTAGAACCGATGAAAGATCAGAAAAAGACTTGGCAATTCAAACAAAACAATTCTTTGTGCAGCATTTCCTACTTCTTCTTCCAACAGTGTAAATACGCTCGAAATTTGGACAGGGAGCTTTTTCATCATGAATGCGTTGTACACTTGTACTGTGTGTACATTTAAAGGAAAAGTCTACATACGAACGACGGAATGGAGACGCGGAAGAGGTGGATACAAAAACCTGTGTAGATCTATCTTCATTCTCTTTGATTTTTACAATGAAAAATACAAGGAAAGAGCTCCCTAAAGTACCGTTCTTCAGTTGAAAAAGAGGGAGAGAGACACGACTGGTGCACTATCTTTGCTAAATAAAAAAGTAACCCTTTATGTAATCTCCTGCCTGCTTTCCGGATTTCTGATTGACGCTACTGCTCCAGCTTGCTTTAGACTAAATTGTAATTCCATAGGAGGAAATCATACATTTTTTCCTCCCTTTTATTCCTTCTTCAAGACTTTATTGTAATGGGTTGCTAGTTTAAATTCATGAAACGAAATAACCGAACCGAGTAAGATGGAGAAGGAAAGAAAAAAGAGAAAACATCCGAGACACGGTGAGTGACTCAATGACTTCCAACTGGATGTTTTGTGTACACATGAGAGCAACACAAGTTTTCTTTTGTATCCACCCATTGTGAGGAAGTCTTATTTCTGTACGTTTAAACTAATAATAATAATTATTTGCTCAATCAAGACAATCAACGCATCATGGTTGTCTTTACCACAAACCAACGCAGGCAACCATTTTATTTCAGCGCCCTCTTTAATTATAAATATTAATGTAGAAACGCATTATATTGCGAAACCATACCTTACCTCAGTCTGATGTTTAGCAAACTCGTTTGAAACAATGGCATGCTAAATTAAACAAGTTACATCATTCTTTACAGATGAGCAAAATCCCTAAAACTAATTTTAGAAATTGGCACTTAGTGCAAAAACACGAGTTGCATTATAGTAATATTCAAGTTATTATTATGTTAAGCAAAAGTTTTTTGATTTAATTTACTATTACTAGATTGTCAGGTAAGCTCTGCTTCTCACGCAACTAGATTAAAGTGATTGGCCAATATGATTAACGTACATCTTAATTGCTTTTTCCACTCCGTCTTCCTGCAATATTTGTAATAAGAACCAATTGGGACAATAATTTGACATTTGGTTCTGCTCAATCCTTCGGTCTTTCCAGCGAAGCTGAACAAATGAAGTAAATTCAATTTGAAGATGCCGTATCTAGTTGTAGTATCGATATATTGCTTCTTTCCAAAATGCCCAAAATGTCTTTACACGATTCTTTAATGCAGTTGGTGGCAGTAGCTCGCTAGAGTATTGCCTAGTGTAACATGGCATCGTCGTATCTAGTTCCGCTTAATAATATAAAAATGAGTTTCATGCAAGTTCGGTGCGATTCTAATCTATCTCTCTATTAGATTTAGATATCCCACTTCCATGAATTCATGCACTGAAGTCGTTTATTGGAATGAAGCAGCACACATTCCTGTCCCCAATACGACATGTGTCCATTTACTATTTTATGGAAGTTTGGTTGTCTTGTCTTTTCAAAAAACAGAAAATACCTAACCTTGTTACTTGGTACTGAGAAAAAAGCTGAGATAAAATAGGAGAAGCTCACTCAACCAACTTAACGGGACAAATCACATTCGACTGAAATGAAAAGTAAGTAGGGACCGGTACAGGAAGATACCAAAGAAGTTGTGCCTGGCGACTGGTTACGAGAACACGCATTGATGAAGGAGAGAGTGGAAGGAAGCAAGGAAAAGATGCGGAAAAATGCTTGTGAATCATGCTCCTTGACGAGCACACTTTTTACGGCTATGCTCTCTATCGCTTCATGCAATATATAACGTGTACACCTACAATAAAAGTGTAGCGGTAATATTTGTGTTTATATGAGCCATGCAATGGTGATCAGCAGTGTGTGCATGCCCATGAAAGCTTCTTTTTCTGGAAAAATTAGAAAAATATCACAGGAGACAACAAGAAAAAGTGGAGAGGAAGCTGCAAAGAATAAAAAGGAAGCCAGTCAACGAAGCAAGACTTCATAAAAAATAGTAGCGTCGGTGGTGGTGGGGAATGGGGAAGCTCATTCCGCATTAAATTGTATTATTATTATACTATTTAGACAGCACAGGCCCTCCTTTTCCCTAAAAAATAGAGACTAACCGTACAAGTTATGTTCGTCGAAGTACAACATGTGTACTCTTCTGTTTGCTAAAGAAGTCTGACACGACACGGTTCAAACAAATACGGCTAGAGAAAATTTTCAGTTCTTAGGAACACAATGAGTCTACACCAGAACTAGGCATAAAATTTTCGGGTAAAAATGAAATAAGAATATTTTGGTGTCCATGTCCTGTTGAGTTGACTGTGTGTGGTTCTTTATAAGATTAGTCTTGCAGCAACAAGCCTCACAGATGTGACTACGACCTCTCTGGCAATCACGTTGATAATAATAATGATCCCAGAATGTGTTTTCTCTATGGAGTGTTCTTTGCTTGCATGCCGTGTCATGGCACGCCATCATTGATTTATGCTGTAATAGTTCAAAGATCATTGCTTTCTTATTCAAGCTGAAATGACAAAAATTCCTCACAAAACGGAAAACATCTCTTTGTAAAAGTTGGAAAGTAAACCGTTTCAATACGCAATGCTATTCACTTATTAATGTCTTCAGTAGGCAGTCAGTTAGTAGCAAGTGAGCCAAAAGAAATAGATTTCATACTCGCCTAATTGTTACAAAAATCTTTGACATGACATTTTCTCTCTCCATTTTTGCCGGTGAAAAAGTTTACTTTTGGTGGAAAAGTTACAAAAAAGGCAACGGTAGATCACACGAAGTAGAAGAAAGAGAAAAGTTATTTAATCATGAACAACAACGCAACGAAACTGACGATCTTTATTTTTTATTTCGTTTGCCGTTGGTATTTTTATTTGGTTATGCGTATTACCTAAGAAAACTTTACAGTTGTATTAGCTCGACTCTCGTTACTGCAGTATTGTGAACAGAAATATTATTTTTCTTTTTTTGGTGTGTTATGCTTCTAGCTGCTACCTGGTACAAGCCTTCATTTCATTAGGACTACAACTCTTCGTAGAGACTCCAGTAACAGTTTTGAGATTGTTGCATCGGTGTGTCACCAATAAAGCAAGCAAATACAACTTGCGTGAATTCTGGTGGTATGCTGGCAACCAGCATAAAAACTCCCCGGTTTGTCCATTGAAGAAGGCTTTAGTTCAAGGTTTAATCTTGATAAAAGTTTTATTGTTACTCCTGGCGTAACTGCTCCCACAGTACGCATTCCAAAAACGGTCGGGCAATCAAAACACTCAAAATACTGTGAATTTTATTCCGCTTCTAACATGTCTCACCTCACATTTATGTATGGAAGCAACAAGGAGAAAGGAAGACTTGACTTAATGTAGAGTCATTTGGCAAGATATCACAGCAAAGAGTTGAGGTGGAATCGGCATCCTTCTCTGACTTAATTTCTAAAAGCGGTAAAAATGAAAGCCATCGTATTCTACATTTTTGTAAGATACTAAAATAAATTCCCAGTGCTCATGTGATTCACAGCTTCCGTCGTTTCTCATTTTTGTTCAAAGCATAAAATAAAGGATAAAATGAAGTTGACTTTTCTGAGAAATGCGTCAACTAAAGACGTCAATCCCGGTGTTCGTACAAACAAATTAACGTAGATGTCGAGACCCTTGACGCAACGGCAAATATACATTGATGTGTACATAGAAAAAAGTAAAACCTACTATATTTGAATTTTAAGGCAGAATTGCAGACCAGGCAATCTAAGTGACCTAAAGAAGCTGCAGATGAAGGTGAAACTAGTAAATGAGACTCATATTATATTCAAAACATTCTATTTCACGTCGTGGAAATTGATTGCGTCAGTTTCGATATATATTTTTCCTTGAACTATCTGTTTATCGGCCAAACAAACGACACGTGTTCTGCAAATACGTGTCAAAATATTACGACTCATTTTAAGGTACAATTCAGTCAGTTTCAAGTACAGCAGAAAGTAACATTTAATTTAGTTTTATTGATCTGGTTTCACTCCGGGTTATACACTCACAGAAACCAATTAAGCATTCGAATTATAATAACTGACATTCTTGTTCTCATTAAAAAAAATCAGTATATTTTCAATAAGTATTTTTTCATCGTCGACCATTTTATTTATGTTCCTTTATTGAATTTGCCACATAAAAAAATATTTCGTCACTTATTGTATTTACCAGCTCAGAAATAACAGCCTGGATATTTTTAAATCTTAAAACTTAGAAACTTAAGACGTAGAAAGTTGTAGGTACGGTTGGGAAAGTAAAATTATCGGTAGAAATAGTTCTGTTTTGTTTAAAAAAATAAATCTGTGCAGACAGGTGCATGACATAGGTACTTTGGTCACACTGTACATTCACAAAACAAATGAGTAAATAGTGAAATAATAATACGTCGATTTAAAATGAAGTCATTTCGGTTACGTTTAGTTAGTTTTCGTTTTTGGAAGGAATAAAGTTGACTCTGATTCTAAGCTTTGATTTGTTTTCAGTACTCTTGCTGCCTAGACATAATAAAATAAATAGGTAGAGACAGTAAATTTTAGCTAGTAGTTTGGTCAAATGTACCACTTTTGTTTGTCAAAAGTAATAATAAATGACAAAAACGCCAAGTACCATGTTCATCCACCCAGCAAGACCACAGTGGCAGCAGCAGTGACCAAGGAAAAAGTAAACGTGCTTTCATTGAGGCAACTCTTTGTATAGGAAACTACAGAGAATGAGACGGTGAGCCAAGTATTGTCATGTTCTGGGAGGCCCCATGTGGACCTTCCTTCCTTTTTAATACAAGAGAAAAAAATCACCCAGTCCGCGGTCCAGTTTTGTTCATTTGGTCAATACTCCAAAATTGAAAGAGAAATAAAACAAGACAAAACCGTAACAAGCATTGTAGGCTTTCTAGAGTTGAGTTGTAGTCATTGAAGAACTGTGTGCCAACAACAATAATCACCAGAGTGAAAGGGTATAACAGAATAAAGTTGGTCTATTTGAGATGATGATATAACTTTTCTGTTGAAAATATAAGAGAGAATTCTATTTATACTACTACCTATTTCTATTTCCATTACTCAAAGAGAAAGAGAAATGAAGAAATTCTGTTCAATATTGTGTACATTTGACTTCATTGTGTTTTGATAGCATATGCGTTTGAGCTTAGATGAACGTACCTACCTATGTGTAATTTAACGTAAGTTCATCGTGTCACTGAGGTTATTATTGTTGGGATTTGGTATATTCTGTTTCAAGATTTGGTTCGTCTTTTTGTATTTGCTAACTTATGTGGAATTCATGGGAAAATGAATTGTACTTTGTCTTATTTCGTTTTGTCCATCCACATGAAGAGTAGCATAATGAAAGCATAAAGCCAAATCTACTTTTCCGTTATATTTTCCCTTGCCATGAAAGACCTGCACGATTAAGTTCAGGCTGTATTAAGAAGCAGGAAGAATGTACTTCAGGAGAATGAGAGTTAGATTCAAGAAGGAATGTCACCCACGGAAAGACTTGAAGTTTATCTACACTTTATTTATACGTATTGCAGTGGCGCCTTGGTCATATAAATGCACTTGGTATAGTGCATCGTTAGTGTGAAGGAGGGAAAGTAACAATGTTTGCACTTTGAAGGAGTTAATTCCACTTGGGACATTATAACAACACAATGCACGGCACACTCTTTCAGAAATTCCATGAGAGTGAGTTTAAGGAATGGAAGAAAGACAAAAGAGTCGAGTTAAACTGTCCTTGGCTTTGGTTATCCTCAACGAGAATAAGAATATCTAACTCTAAGAAATACATTTATTTCGCCTACAGTACATTCGGATGGAAGACAGTGAAAGGAAAAAGAAAACCAAGAGAGAGCATTACAAATGTCTGACATTATTGTGTTTCGGGTCATCAAGCAACAAGAGGGAATAAATAGAGTTGGGTTCCTTTCCAGACAAAGATTAATGACTTCACCTCACGGTATTGCATTTCTCCGCATTGTCCCATATAATAAACTTTCTCTTTTATTTTTCTTAAATTCCAAGTAGTTTTTTCCTTCCTTTATACACCGGTTCCAAAAAGGGGAAAGTACCTATCCTAGTTCCGGAATACTATCATACAAGATCTACTCACTTTAGAAATAGTTGGTGCACGATACACAATAATCAGTGATTGCGAATTCGTGGTAGTGATTTCTAAGGCATTACAATTTTGCGTAATTAATTTACAACAATCAATGCTACAAGATTAAATAGTAGCAAAATAAAATATTTTATTACCTACTTATTATCATATCATTCATCATGAATTGAATTTGTACGACTAACAAGGATGAGGAGGGCCAACCCTTGAATAAGAAAGCAATAATTTGTGACTCTTGAATTGTTCCTATTAGAATTTATACCCCTTTACAATTACTTGCTAGATGAAGATGTTACTCAACAGAAGTATAATTTATCCTAGAGTGCATAATCATGCAACGTATGCACAATACGCACATATTTTTTGCTGAGAAACTTGTTCCAAACAACTCCACGGGTTGTCTCTTTTCATCGTCATTCCTTTTCTTTTGTATTCTTCCCCGCTTCTCAAACAATTCAGTGCATCATACTTTTCTCTGTTATCACATTCACACATCCAAACAACAACATGAACAATCAATCAGGGGAGTGGAGGCAATCAATACCATTTTATTTCGTTGCTTGCGCTATTGTACCACTACCATATTAGGATAATCTGTCCAACAGCGTTATTGATGATGAAAATAGTCAAGATGACAACGATAATAATAATAGTAATGATGATTTGAAAGCAAATAGCTTAATAGCTTCTGTTTCGTATTATTACGGCAGGAATTCGTGCTGTTTTTCTTTTCGATCCTGCTGGTTACGATATATCCTAAAACTCATAACAAAAAGCGCCGTAAGAATCAAAATCAAGACAAAGGCATATTTATAATGAACTTGCGTAGAAAAGGAAAACAGCAAACAAACCTTTCTAGTTAAGTTGTGGTCTTGTCATACTATATAGTATTTTTTCTTTATCACTGATTAACTAGTTCGATTTGAATTACCTACCTGCATCTGATCCAAATCTGGTGGTCAGGTGTACAGCCTCGAGAAATGAAAAATAACTTTGCGTTAACTAACCGTTGAGTGAAATGCATCATGCCATTGATGTCTCTGGAGAGTTACTTAATGATTTTGTTAGCGTTTATACTACGACTGCAATTCTTTAGATTAGAGAGTGCACCAAACTAGTGTGCCATATAAGAACAAGATAATATTTTACTATTGCTCGATAATGTTCATGTACAGTACTCTTTTATTCAACTCCCTCTGTCTACCTTTGTCACAGGTTCTATTTACCATGGTAGAATGTCTGTATCAAATTGTCCACGTGCCTATACTATATCATCCATCCTTCTTTGGTTTTGCTTCCTTGATCGCACCACTTGCTCTGTCTTTCCAACTACACATTTTTTACGCTACGTCTAGGTAAAGGGATTGTGGATCTTAAGGAATGGAGTTACACGCACTTAATGTTTTTTCTGCATTCCAGGGGAACGAGATGAACTCTTCGAAGTTGAAGTTTGGTTACTGTACGATTGAATCTGTTCCTAGATAGTAGTGATGCTACCACTGCTTGAACTGCTGCACGTTCACTGATGCAACGGTTGTTGCTTTACCTCCTGCCATTATTTACACTCGTGTGTCGCAGCTTTAAATCAGTTGCAACAACGGGGAATGGGAAGACTCTCTGAAGACTGGAGAAATGGGAATGGGAAGCAAAGGAGAGAATGAACAAAATGAGTTGAATTTTGCTATTTCCGTGTAAGATAATGTAATATTCGTATACGACGCTGGTAGAAGTTACGCCTTATACCTCATCATCGTTTTCGTCTCTGTCTACTAGTTTGATCTGGAATCTTAAATGATCCGTCGTTAGGAAAATGGATCGAGCTACACATAGACTACTCTCTAGACACCGCCGACGCCACCAACAAACTGCAGCATCATTCTGAGTTCTTTCTACTTCATAAATCGGCAATATTTGCAGAGAATAAATATTCGTTTAATATTGCAATAGGATTGAAGCTATACCGAATATTAGATTCCGAACCTCGTCTGTCAATGATGGGTTTTATCTTTACTTTTTTCAATGGAGTTACATAGGATGTGGAAGTTTGAGAGAACGAGAGAAGTAACTAGTTTTCTGTCTTAATGATGATGGAGGTGGATGACAGTAGGTGTAAATCATCTCAATGATGTGAATAGTTTTCTCAAATGATGAAAGAATTCAAGTTTCTTCTCACTGATATGAAATCGAAGAAGCAAAGAACGCATCAACGCGATCATGATCTATTGAATTATCCATCTTTGCCCCGTTCAATTTGAAGAAGGACTGAACTGCATTGTTATTGTCATTAGGCAGGGCTGTGACTCATACCATTCCTTCAACCCAGTGTCATCAGTCAATTTAAACGAAAATTACCAGAAATTTTAAAGCAGAGTTTCCATATAAAATATATCTTGGTATTTTTCGTTCCCTTGAAATCTCTTAGAAGAGCATTTACTTATGCAAATGAAACTCTTACTTACACACTGCATGTTTAAATACGCCCGGATTCCCCCTCAGACAGAACCTAAAAGCATTCTTAGGACGCTGTTTGACTGAATACTTTTGCCTAATATGACTCAAATGTCGTTTTCCTTTGTTCAAGCCGCCGAAAAGGGATTCAGTATAAAAACACTACGAGAAGAATGACTGGATGAGAGCCAAATGATGAAAATGCACCGCACTCTATAACACCGATTGTGAAGTGATTGTAGTCGAATTGTGAAGGGTTGGACTGTGTAATATTTAGAATATGGGAAGCACATAAAAGAAAGGCAGGACACAACACAGAGAAAGAGTACTAAGTAATTCTTTTGACTTTGCTAGAATAATGCATTTACAAGTTGGACTGAATAAGTCAAATAATCAGTTATAAAACTTGAAACAAAATAAGCATTCCGTTGACTTGAATATGATGCACAACTACAATCTGAAAATTCTTTTGGCAATCACATTAGTAGAATTAGGCCCGTCATAAGTTTTTGGTATTGGACCAAGCAACCTTAAAGCTGAATGCATAAAAAGGACAGTTGTCCAATCTAACCAAATTCGTCCTTTTATTTATTTTAAGAAGTAGAATGAAAATACAGCAAAAATCTTTCATCTTCTCACTCTTTTGTTCTACAAACTATCAAAATGTTGTATTATCATTATATTATGTAACTGAACATAGAAGTATTAGTAATGACAACGCGACACTGTATTGTATTGAAGTTTCATAAAACTTTAAAGACTGCTTGTTTTGAAATGTAAAAGTAATAAAATAAAACATCCAACAACTTGTCGTTTCACAGTTGCCCTATTTAAGTTTCTTCAGCTTTCTTATTAATGAAGGGAACTTATGACGACCTTTACATACGGACTGGAACAAACATTTCAAAAAGCAAACCCAATCTTATCTTGGAAAATAGAGATATGACAATCTCATATATTTGATATTATAAATCGGCTGGACAAATTCTCAGTCTTTTTTGCTTTTCACTTTCTTCAGTGTCGAAGAAGCAAAGGCTCCAAAATTTACACATTTTATTAAAACATTGAAACCCTTAGACTAAATCTTTTATTTCGTTGTTGTACAAGACGATG
>VYYJ01004644.1:0-12844 GCA_021029165.1 Cyphoderus albinus
GGCCAGAGCAGCAAGAACCCACTTCATTTTGATTGTTTTGTTTAAATGTTAATTATGGCACAATGAAGTAAAATGAAATTGAACTGGAAGGAAACTTTTGCTTAATTTTTGTTTTTTTATAGAAGAGATCTTGAATTTGACACAAAGTTAAACTTTAACTACCTACTTAACTATTTGTATTTAAAGGATGAAGTTAAAGTGAAGACTGAGTGCCATTACCCCAAGTGCAAATCGCTTTTATAGGAAAAGCTAAAGAAGTTGAGGAAATTAAAATATTTAAATAAGTATTAAAGCTGATTAATATCCGTAATGTAAAATTTAAATGTAAAATTTAAATTTAAATGGGTTTATGAAGTGAGGAAAAACAAGACACGTTTTGCCAAAAAAAAATCGCAAATCAACTCGAGTCGACAAATCAGTACATTATTTATAGTGTAATAGTAGCACATGAGTTAACATTATCATTAACAATTAGCAATTCACACTTAGAGAGACAATTAACAATTGGCTAAAATAAAGAGGGATTTAAATTTAAATGAGCATTGTATTATTATATTTGTATTTATAATTTATTCTAAAGCAGTACAAAAAATCCCATTCAGCAATCTCGTTGATTTTTGATGTGATGGATGAATCAAGTTGGAGTTTGATTAAGTTGAACAAAACGGAAAGCCAAAATTCTGTAAAGGCCCACACAATGAGTGAGGAGATTAAAAAATACCTAATTTCTAAGACTTCGCTCCTGCTTTGCTTCTTGGTGATTCATAAATATGATTGGTTTCAGTTTCAATTACAATTACAGTTACATAACATGAAGCACGTGAGTGCTGTATTTCCTTACTTGTAATTTGCAATCAATTTGTAAAAAACTCTGATACAAAAGATTTTGGTGATTCAATCGTAAATACAATGTTAGACAAAGGAAGTTTATTATGTATGTGTCAGGAACTACAATAAAATAAGTAAAACAGTGTAAAAATTTACTCATTACTCAAATTCATTAATTATAGTGTGTCATAAAAGCTCGCGGAAATTTGAAACTAAATTAATGAATAAATTATGCCAGTTTCCGATTGAAATTGTAGATTTATTTATTTTGATTTAATAAAATGCTCAGTTATTTACTTATAAAAACCTTAACTAACAAAAAAGCTGAGCTGCTCTAATTTTAGAAATATTTTTGAACAAAATTATGCTCGAAAGTCAATAAACATCAATCAATAACCGTTGCTGCTTCCCCCTCCCCCTCCTTGGCCGTAACTGCTGCCGCTGCTTCCCCCACCCTGACCATGTTGAGGAGTGACCCTGCTGGCCACTGGTCCATGATATCCTGGACTAGTTGCAGAATGCCCCGCAGTGTAAGGATAAGATCTACTGCCTAAAGTGTGGTGGCCAAACATTCCAATCGCTTCATCAACCGTCAGTTTTCTGCCGTAGGAACTTCCATACACTTGCGATTGATGTCCACTGTTTAACAGTTGGCTGTAGGCCGCGTATTGCATCTAATTACAGTTAAATAAGTATTTTAGTTAATTACTTTAAATTGCTTCATTCATTGTTAAGAAATTGCATATGAAATAAAAATTACTGACCGCATTATGAAGCCCGGGTATTCCAACGCCACCTTGTCCGTATCCTCCTTGGCCTCCTCCGGGATGTGGTCCTGAAAGCAAAATTCAATCATAATTAGGTCACCATTAGTTATTATTATTGTAATTAGATAAATTGCGTTTAGGCAAAAGACACAAAAGGTGGTCAGTGCCAGTAAAGCAATGTAAAGTTAGTTGGGTGACCCAACTTGGGTCGCTCGGCTTCAGAACTTGCAAATTCTTCTTGTTTAAAGTTGATTTCGCATTTACATATGAATGGATATGCAAATTAAGAAAACGAAAAAGTAGCAAAGAAAAAATTGCATGTTCGAACATGTCCTGTAGCCGTCGCTGGATATTTACACCAAAATCAAATAGAAACAAAAATCACCTGCGTAAGCAGCTCCACGTTTCTCCTGTAATTACGAATTAAAAAAATTATCACATACAAAAATTTATTTCGTCCAGTCTAAATTATTAAACAATTAAAGTAATAACTATTAAAGAATTTAATTAGTTTTAAGTTTTGGCATACCCTGTTCAAGTTTAAGGGATTCGTACTGACTAGCGTTATCAAACCGGCCACAAAGATCCAGGTAAAACAGAACAACTTCATTATTTTTATTAGTTGTTAAAAGGGTTTAATTAATAATTAGAATTGTAGTAATTTTCCGATTGTGCTGTTTAATGTTTGAGGTTTCCATTAAAAATAGGCAATGACAAACATTTGTTGCAGTTGCAGACTAAAATTCCTCAAATTAAAAGGGGCAATGTGAAACTGCGATCAGTGATCACAATTTTCGACTGTTTACTGAGCCTAACTAAATTAAACTATTTACCAATTTAACGGAAAATAAACAGGGCTTAAATAGTTTTCGAAACGTAACTGGTAAGAATCAAGACCCACGATTACTTTGCTTTCCTTACAAACGACTTTAGTTTCTGATAATGATAAACCAACTCTTTTTAAAGACTCAACTTTAATTATAATTAAAGAAAGAAATTAAGAAAAATGGAAACAAAACAATAACAGTTTTTATTTGAAACGTTTGTTTTTAATTGGGTCAAGTAGGTCACAAATATGTAGTTAAAATTAAACTAAACATGCTTTAAAACGTTTTAGCATTTATGTAAAAAAGCTTTTTATTTAAACACCCTCAAGTTGAGGGCCTCAACACAATTAAAGTTAAACTTAAAAAGCTTTTTTAAAAGCAAACAATTAAACAAACTCGATTTTCAAACGACAAAAAACAAACTTTGGCGCGCGCTTTGGTTCGAGTTCGAGTCGTTGAACATTCATTCATTATTCAGCGTGTAAACTTTTGTTCCTTTGTTCGTTCCATCCATTGATAAAAATGGCTTGACGCTACACACAGCCAGTCGACTCTAGAATTTTGAAATTTGAAATGGCGCGAAGGAGGAAAACAAGAATTAAAAAAAATCTTTAATCAATCGTATGTAACGACCATGTCGTACGCCACTTACAATTTTACTTCGCTTTTTTGCATTCCTCCAACCGACGTTTGACCTGACATCAGCTGTGAACTCTGTTAGTCGCTATTGTTTTATAAACACGACTTTTCAGCTTTTGCGTGCCACACATCAGCAAACTTTAATTATCTGCTTAATTAATTAATTACTGTTTAAAAGAATCCATTTGTTGTTTATTTAATTGTTTAATTGTTTTGATTGGAAAAATGTCTTCCAGTAGTGGGAGTTTGTCGGGATCGGAGCATCACCAGCAGCCCCAAGAGCAGGATAAAGACAGACCACGTCAACTTGGTCAAGGTCAAGGTCAACATCCAAATCGTAATCAGGAAAGGCGACTTAACAGCAATTATTTTAATTACTCCCGTCACCAACAACGTCAGCCTCAGTGGAAGAATCAACCGAATCAGCGTAACTTCAAAAAGGGTATCAGAACTAACGGGAATAACCAGCAGAAGGGCAAGTATAATAAGATGAATTCACATTCACCGAATTACGGGGGTCAACAAGGTCAAGGTCCAAGTTCAAGCTCGAACCAACAACGAAGGAGGCGCGACAGCATGAGAATGCCACCTCCCCCACCGGTGCTGAGCAGGGTGGTTGCTGTTGGAAAGGATCAAAGTGACCTGAGCATTGAGCAAGTGACCCAGTTTCTGGAGAAAGTTAAGGACGACAGGGGAAAGCTGAGCGAGGAGAATTCCAAGTTGAAGACTGAGATTTTAGATCTCGAGAGTCTGGTTTCAGCACTGAAGGATCAAAGGTCGAAATTGGAGGAGGACGTAAAGAGGCTTGAAAGGAAGAACCGAAGCCTCACCAGGGAACGTGATCGCAAGCAAGATGATGAAAGGAAGCAGCAAGAAAAGGAAAACTTGTTCACTTTTGCTATGGAGGAACTACGGAGAGAAAATACGATTTTAAATGGGGACGTTAAAAAGGTCACGGCGAAGTTGGGCGAGGTCCAGGCTGAATTAGTTCCGATGAAGGAGCAGAACAGAGTTCTGCAGCAGGCCGTCCGCGACCTCTTTGCGGCAATTAGTGATGACGATGAGATGACATTTAACTTCCTACAGACTAAAATCTACAGTCGTCGCACGAGCATTGTGGAAACGCAGACTGCGTTACAGAATGTTGGGTTTGATTTCAGTGAAATCAAATCATTCCACATTGAAAAGCTGCCGGTACCTGGCTCCCAGTCCGAGGAATTGTTCGGCACTCCTAGGAAGGGGGAAGGGCAAGGGGTTTATCAACCAGGTCAAGGTCAACAAGGTCAAGCTCAGGCACATTTGGGAATGGGGATGGTTTCGCCCAATGTGCAACCTTCCATTACGATTGATAACAAGATTTTTGAGCCGCCAACTTCCGACGAAGAGGGCGAAGCCACCGATTCAGAGGTTTTAATTGTATCTTTAATTGTAACGTCTATTGTATTTATATTTTATTTTGCATATTGAATTTGATTAATGAAAACAATTTACTGAAGTACTTAATTTTTAAATGACAATTGACAGAGCCCTAAAACCCCAATTTTCGGCGGATGGAGTTCTCGCAACACCACGCTCGACCTCGCTGCTGAAATGGAAGTAGATGATGAGAGAGACTTAACCACTGAGGAAGAGAATAACGTGTCTCAGAGTTCTCCAGCGAAAAGTGACGACAAAGAAAAATGCGTCGAGAGAGAGATAATTAAATTATCATAATTTTATAAGGACTTTATTTGGATTTTCCTTTTATTCTTCTCATCTCTCTCTACTGCCCGGATGGAGATTTCAATTCAACTCTATCTCAAATTGAGATTCTCAATTTTGTTAAATGTTACCGTTTTATTTTTATTCAATGAAAAAGGAAAATTGCGGATTCTCCAGAGTTTGCTAAGACGGATGGAATGGAGCAGGATGCTTCGAAGTTTAATGCAAACATATTTTTTTAATGTCTGCAATCATCTCTTAAAAGTTGATAAATATCCTTATTTATATTCCCGTATTTATTTACTTTTTTAAATTGTAATTTCGGAAGATTTCGAGTTGAAATTCAATTCAATAATATTGTAAGGTTAAGGTTAAGTGTTTAAGAAATTAAAAGCAAACTTCATTTACGAGTGTTTAAAAATTAGCAGTTTGGGGACATTTGTATTTCATCTAGTTCTTAAAAGTTATTTAATGAGTTAATGTTTAAGTTTCGATCTCTTCTTTTAATTCAAAAAATGGAATTTATTTATAAAGTCAGTATGTAATGGAAATACATCTACCCGCTACATCTTTTGTTTCGTAAAATAAGCATTTTGTAAATGTAAGTAATAATGTTAAACGAATCTAACTGTAATTGCACTAGCGCCTCGCAATGGGAAACCTGTGCATTCCTAATTCTTAACCGAAGTTCCGAGTAACCGAGTTCATTCATATCATGTCTATGTTCCGTTTATGTCACATATTTACAATGCACAGGATTAACTTTACTTATAAAGCGTCTTGCTTAAAAAAGTAAGTATTTAGCAATTTAGCGATATCATGAGTGAGTGGCTCATAATTTTGTAACATTGGGTCCCAATGATTGGGACATGGACACACTTTTCTCTTTCTTTGGTTCTTGTTGTGCGGGACGAAGCTACAACCCTCCTAGAAGAAGAAAGAAACGGCTTCTTGACTTCTTGAGGTTGTGGAAGTTGGATGCTTTTTCGTGCTTGAGTTCATGTACTACTAACTGTATAATAACTGTATAATAATAAAAAATGAAAGTGAGAAAGGAAAGGATCTTTACCACGACCACGACCAAGACCACGATCGTTGATACTCGCTCTAATAATGTAATGTAACCCCGTCTCGTCTCTCTCCTCTAATCCATATTTGCAGAGTGGAATATCATGGGCATTATCGTGTTTTAGATCCATGCTTATTCTCATTTTATCTTTCACTTTAAACTGCAGAACTTTTAAGTAGCGTTTTGCATATCATTCTGTGACAACGATCCTGAGTAGTTTGGAGGAAGCCTAAGAAGCAAGCCGACTCTTGAATTTCTTCTTACTAATAAAAAAATTAATGCATTGTCGTTCGTTAGATAATCGTGGTCATGTATTACAGGCATGAACATAATAATAATATCGTAATTACATTGGAAGCCTCAAAGCCATTAATAATCATCGTCATCGTCATTTCTGCTATTCTGCTCCATATTAAAACACTCGAGTCGAACGTTATTCGGTGACGACAAGACACCAAAGTTAGATTGAGCTCTAATTGCTAATTAATTTCCTGTTATACCCCGCTTTTAAATAATTGGTTTGGCTATAACCCATCTGGGTTTGGATTAATTCTTAATTTGGGTACATTAATTAAGGTTTTTTAATTACAGTCTGCCCCACTTTGACAAGAAAGTTTTTTTTTTGTTAGAAAAATTCAATTGGGTTTTTGAATGGATTATTTTGTAGAGGTTTCGCGTTTCATCAAAAATCATGGAAAGTGGCCGCGGCAGCATCGAGAACCTCGCCGGAAACATGAGTGCCCTAACGCTTGAAGAGCTGGAGGATGAATGCTCCAAGCTGGAGGCGCAGAATTGCCGATTAATTAGGCACGGGTATTCCTTAACTATAGTGAACGACAACACCCGGAGGATTCTCGAGCTAAGGGCGAGAATTTCTGAGATGATGGAAAGGGGACAACATGAAAATGTCCAATTCCAATTCCAAAACCCACATGGAGTTTTTGTTGGAAATAGGTTTGGACCAGCCTCAGGCCCTGCTGCTCGCTCTCGTCACGTGGAAGCGGTGATTTGCCAGTTGGCAAATTTAATCCAAGACGGGGGTCGGTGGGAATTCATCTCGCCGGTGTTTCTAACGAGTGAGGAAATTTTTGCAAAGTTGAGGAGCATTTTCCAAGTGATTGTAGAGCAGCAGCAGCATCAGCCAGAGGTAGGTGGAGGTCCCGGTGGAGTTGGAGCCGTTGGAGGTGGAGGTGGAAGTAGGACCGTCTCAAGTCCGGAACCAGGTCAAGGTCAACCGGTAATGGGATTTTACATTCGTGGAAACGATGGCGTTGTCGCAACGGTCTGCGTTCCCGTTAATCCAGGGGATCGTCTTCGCTTTGAATCACCAGAAGTATGTAACCTTACTTAACATCTATAATTATCTAATTAATTAGTTACAATTAAATGTACATATTTATATTCTATTTAATCTTGATTTGCAGAATGGTCCGAGCCCCAACTTTGGAAATGGAACTGGAACAGTTGAAAATCGTTGTACTTGCCCTGTGCACCCAAACAACTCTCATCTTTACCCTGGAAATTACGGGGGTCATGGGGGATGGGGGATGTTAACTCCTAACATCCCTCAGGCTGCTCCACCGCATTCTTTTGTTCCTGTTGCTCCAGTTCCGGTGGCGCCGTTTCCGGGCCCTCCTGCTCCATGGCACGCTGCTGGCGCTTCTGCTTTTCATGCCGTCCGCTGGCCGCCGTTGCAGATGCCGCCTTTTCCACATTTTCCTACTGTAATCAAAATCAACCGTTTGACTTGATCTTGACTGATTTTAGTATTACAAATATATTTATATTTCGACGTCATTTTGTTTCGTTTATTTTTCAGCCAATTCGAAATGACCTTAGACGCTATCCCTGCCCTTGTCATTACTGTCCTTTCTGTTTTGCTGCTTCCTCTTCCACGCCCATACAACCGCCCGCACAGCCGCCCCCAGCCAGGCCCCCGTCCATGTCAACCCTCACTATCCAGCCGGGGCATGGACCTGCTGGGTCCAACTCGAATGATTCTCAAATTCAAATCCGGTTTGGAAGTAACCTGGGGATTCAATTCGGTCTCCAGAATATGCCCCCAGAACTAGCACCCGACTTGGACCGCGCAAATCACGTGGTTGACGACTATGACGATTATGGAGGCGAAATGCTACCAGCACGCGGTCACGGTGATGACGATGCAGTGGTGGTTGACGATGACGATGATGCGTCGTCTTTCAACTCTGTTGAGATCGTTGATGCTGAGCCTTGATTCAATTGATTCATGAAATGAAGTTTTAAAGTTAAATATGAAGTTAAGTTTTACTTCAATTAGCTTCATTTTTGTAGCGTTTTTTTTTTTTTGGTTGGAAGGGGTTTGGATTTTTGGAGTTTTACTTGATTTTAAAATGCTAAGTTAAAATATAATTTGTAAACTTAATTATTTCTTCGGTATAGATAGCTAGATTAAGTAAATTGTCATCAATCATATTTTGCTGAGTGACGCAATTTTAAACTGAATTGACGCATGCAAATTAAGTAGGTAATAATGATTTTTGAAGTGCGTGACGCACTGTGCGATTTTCAATCAAAGTTTCATGATTCATGAAAAACAATTCATGATTGATGATTGCGCTATTGCGCATGTTCTATGTAATTTTTAATGTAAATGATGTGGATGTGGATGTGGACAAATAATTAATGTATATAACGTAACCGATCTGATTTATTGAAGCTTTATTACAGGAAGTGTGGGTAATTGTTAACGTTGTTAAATTTTATCTGTATTAAATACGGAAATCTTAAATATTGGTTCACAACTAAGAATTTAATTGACAAAAATCTTCCGAAAGAATCATTTATAGGGATTTGCTGTGAATGTGCTGTAAAATGGTGTGGTTGTGAATGAAATGAAATAAACTTAAATTAACATTTTAATTGGTCGCCTTTGTTAGTTGAAATTCCTCAATTCATGAATTTTTCAAGCTTTGCTGTGAAAATCATCTTGATATTTTCTGGGTGAATTTTGGAGATTTTCGGAAAGTTTTTTTAAAACTATTCCGGATAAAGAATTTTGGAATAAAAATTCTATATTTTTTAATTAGGTAATTGTACATATTGAACTTTGCTGATTTTACATCACCATTTCCTAAATTCATTAAACATGTAACTTTTTATGAACTGGGGCAGGGATCATGAGGTACATCATCATTCATCATTGCATTGTAATGTCTGTCTATGAACTTTTCAAGCTCAAACTGAAACTTGGATTAATTAGAATAAAATGCGTTCTCTGGCTCCACTCGGGCTCGGGTTTTCTTTTGAGCCCGACACACAATGAACCATTAATTTCAAGACTACGACACAGGCTCTCATTACATTTTACATTGAAGACGATTTTTATCAGCTTTTGCATTAACAAACAATATTTAATGGCTTCTACAGAAGAATAACAAAGTAATTAAGTTTCAGTTAATTAATGCTTCAAACCCAGAGGTACATGCGTGGGAGGTGGAGCTTTATTTTTGTCGCATAAAAAGTGCCATTCATGAATCATGAAAATAGTATTGTCATTAATGTATCAATAGCGTCATTTTCTCTTATGAATGAAAAAATTTAAGTACATGCTTAATATTAATTCAATTATTGTGAAAAATCTTTTTCAACTCTCCCGATTCAGTAGGCACGCAATTCTTTCATTCATCTTTCTGCTCGCTCGCATCGCTCATTCACGAATCCGAACTCGACTCGACTACCACAGCTTTAGCCATACCAAAGTTTCTATCTGATTCGACTCAGAGCCATGAACAACCCTCTTCAGCAAACCGTTGCAAAACACCCACCTCCTCCACCACCTCCAGCTCCTGCGTCCACAATAACGCCAGCAGGACCTCCAGCCCAGAAAGGAAATTCGCAGATTCAAAATTATTTCCAACACCAGCAAACTCAATCGATGGAAGTGGAAGCAATGCAAAAATCGTTTCCGTTTCTTCCGAACCAAAACCAAGGTCAGCTCCAATCATCCTGGAATCACGTTGCCCCACCACCTCAACCTTCAGGTGGTACCACCTCCACATCCACATCCACCTCAGAGTCGGGAGTATCCTCAAATGTGAGATTCCAGAATCCCCCAGATCTGGCGATGCTCCAGGCCATAATGCTCGAGAAGGACGCTGAGATTTTCCGACTGAAATCAGAGAACAAAGAGGCCACAGCCAAAGCCACCACGCTGGGGGCTGAAAATAACCACCTGAAGCGGACCATCACGAGACGCGTGAGCTCGCTCAAGATTTGCCACGAGAGGGACGCCTCAGCAAAGGAAAACGAGGCGAGGAAGATTTTCAACCATTTCAAGTCCGTTTTAATGATTCCATCGGACGTGTACTCAAATCTGGATAATGTGACCCAGCAGCTGCAGCAGACCCAGGAGAAACTCAACGACTACCGCACAAACTACGACAAGATGAGGGAAGAGCACGACACCGTTGTCAATCTCCTCCACAGCAGGGACAAGGAAATCGCCAAAATCCAAGCGGCACAGTGGCACCTTCAGCAGGAGAACAAGGACAAAAAAGACGAAGTTTTTCGACTCCATGTCGAACTGGCGAAATTAAGGGGGCAAAATGAAATCCAAATGCAGAGCAAGGTGGATGCCTATGACGCCTACAGGGTGAAAGCCAACGCCTTGGAATTTCTCCTGGCGAAGGAGCGAGCCGAGAAAAATGCTTTATTGAGGAGGCTTCACTTCCGGTCGCCGGCCAATTTTAATTCGTCCGATAGCGACTGCCACTCGCTTACCGAGGGGGAGGGCGACTGTGAAGATGTCTCCGTTTCACCCCGCCCTATTACAGGGGTAATTAAAGTACTAAATTACTGGTAAATAATAATTTTTTTACTCTTAAATGGTAGATTTAATTTTGCATTTTATTCTTCTAGACGAAGCGAGGACCTGCAGATAATTCAGTGGTCGCATTCTCGCCAACCAAGAGGTGGCGCCAACAATACAAAAGCGATTAAAAACTTAATCATTTATATATATCATCGTATTTAACTAAAATAATTGTTAAAGTTATTAATATGCATTAATTACTGTTAATAATGGACAATTTATTTTCTAATTGTAAAATTTTAGCACATATTTAATAGGTAATTATTAATTAATATTTGTCGAATGGAATTTTCCAGCGCAGCCACTTTTTACGAGGGCGCCGACTTTCTCGTCTCCATTACTTTTTAATTATTTTTACGGGTACTTCAAAAGCAAGTTTTGATATAATGTACATATACATAAGATAAGAATACAAAAGCAAGAATTTTGTATATGATATAATGATAGGATAAATGTTTTATAACTCGCGAAAAGTTGGATGCTCCGATAATAAATATTTTTAGAGCTTTTTCGTACATAAATGGGTACATACATGTTTGTTTGCCAGTGTAAGTTCAGCGAGTCTTCTGCGAGTGACTGTTTTTATGACGGCGTTTCTTTATTGTCTCATTTCATCCCGTATCTCAACCTAACTAAAAAATAATTTTTTGCAAGTGGCAATAAAAAGTGTGATGAAAATGAGCATGGAGCAAGAACTAATGCGTTATACTAGTATCGTATTACCTTCCCAATATCATATCGTTACCCTAAACCTACCTCTTCCCTATTCCCTGCATCCTGTCTCTGGCTCTGCGACTCGTAAAAATCGTTAAAAAATGCTGCCTAAACGAAAAAGAAAACCGAGATAAAATAAGACGCGTCCCCTCCAATTCCATCCCATCTTCGTTCTCCAAGTTAATACAAAATAAAAGCAGCCTTATAAATACACCATACGCGTAACTCAATGGTGGGATAAGTGTTGGGCTAAGCATATTTGATTTAGGGCTAGAGATTTGTCATTTTAAAATTGGAACGTGCAAAAGTGTGAAATCTCCGTTTATGACAATGGCAAAAGTGTTCGTATACAAATAGTTTTTGCGACAAAACCAAAAGAGATACCATTACAAATAATTATGCTTTCGGTAGCCAACTGCCTGGAGCATCGATTGCAAATGCAAGTTGCACCCGACTCGTACGTTAATTTTTATGAAAAGCCCCTTTTCCGATTTATGCACATTTACGTAAGTGACATGGCAAGATCGTTCGTATACAAATAGTACCAGAAGTCTACAATAATCAAAAACTATCACGGCCACACACCGAAAATTCGAATTATGCATCTTTTACTATGTGAAAATGACATGAGTCGCACCTTCGAAGCAAAATTGTGAGCAACTGGAACGGGTTAATGGAAATGATATTGATAATTGATAACAAGTGCCCTGCGGGTCTCACAGAAGGACGCAAAGCACGCAAACTTGATGAGAACGGAAAAGCGGGGGTTAATCACAGGCATAATTAGTTTGTCCATCATAAGAGAAATTGGTTATGATTCGTCACTTCCGGTTCGTCATATTTCGTCACTCCCAGGTCGTCTTGTTTCGTCACTTCCGGTTCGTCTTTTTTCGTCACTCCAATGCCGCCAATTTCTTCACTCCCATGTCGCCAAGTTTCGTAACTCACAGGTCGTCATATTTCGTCACTCCCATGTCGCCAAGTTTCATCACTCCCATGTCGCCAATTTCTTCACTCCCATGTCGCCAAGTTTCGTCAATCCCATGTCGCCATGTTTCGTAACTCACAGGTCGTCATATTTCGTCAGCCCCATATCGCCAATTTCGTCACTCCCATGTCGCCAAATTCAGATCTCCTATGTCCCCAAATTTCGTCACTCCCATGTCGTTCGTATATACTGGCCTTTCATTCATTGTCACTTGTAGTTTATTTGCTTATGAATGGATTATGCAAATTATCTACTGCACCTTCTTGGGTTATAGCATGCACAAACAAATAAGTATAGTGTGAGTATTGTTTGCTCTATGCTGACTCCAACGATTCGAACAATGGCGCAAGGGATAATTTACACTAGTAGGCGTGTTGCAGCCAAGCTGCAGATAATCTAGCAAAGTGGATAACCCAGGCTTCATAATGAAACTAATTGTGGTTTAGAATTGGCTACGAA
>VYYJ01004645.1:0-12842 GCA_021029165.1 Cyphoderus albinus
GCATTTATATAGAGTAACGTTGTTATATAATTGTTGCATTTAGCAAATTGTATTAATTATGTATTTTTTTTCTTTTTACCCATTTTTATCAACCTAGAGTTTCATCTTTGCTGACGCTTTGTCCGATTCAATGAGTGTTTATAGTCTGTAGTTAAAATGCCTTAGAGTCTGCGAACCTGATTACTTCCTGCAATTGTTGATTACTGATTTCATATTCTTTGTTCATTTACCTAACTACTATTATTACATATTCCTTGAATTGTTAACTTGATTGATGGGTGCCATTTTTCGGAACTTGACTGCGGTAGTTGATTTTGTCTTGTTGTGCTCAGTACTTCTTCACTGTCATTCTATTGCTTCCTCATCAGCACCTTTTCCGAGGAGATGGTCAAATTACCAAATTAAGAAAACAAAACGCAAAGAGATGTACTTAAACAGTTAGGAATACGAAAAACATATTTTATTAAAAATTAATAACTGAATTATCCTATAGGTTGAGATGTTGTTAGATAGAGGGGTAGAAAATAAAAAGTGTGGTTCAACTGTAGGAGAGGGGAATTACATATAAAGATTTTAACGGTGAAAAATTGAAAATCAAAAATTATCGAAAATGTCGAGGGCGAGGAATAATAATTAATATAAATGTAATTTAATGGAGCTAAAGCGTTGATCTTTTTTTGGCCGCATTCCTACAACATTACACAAATTGCTAAGATGCCTTGCTGTTTTTATCTTGATGAAGCTTTCCTGGTTCCAGTCACTGCATTTTTCTTTCTCTTTCCCAACGGCTGTGGGTCATTGTTTTATGTGTCAGTAAAATAATTACTGGTTGATGTGTTGAATTACTGGAAATTCTACGTTTCAAAACTGTAGCTCACCAGCATTTTTATAAGAACAAAGTACTTGTAATAGTAAATATGCTTTTAAATAAATTGTACTGTCGCAACTGTGAGTCTCTCTGACGAACGCATCTAGTTAATAGATTGTTATATTATTTTAATTTATATTTAAAAACAAAACTGAAACTGACTGTATTCTACGTTTACACATATTAATGAAATACCTTATCCGATTAAGGTATTTTACACTACCCCGTCATCATGTTATTCAAAAGTGTAACTGAAATGGGAAAGCCAATATTTTACCGGTTATCAAACGAAATGCACATTGAAATTGAGTTTAAAATTGATTGAAAATCAACGAACAATTAATTATTACAATTACAACACAACAACTGTCTTATTTCGTTATATTATTTTATGAGATTGATGACGATGTACACAATATTGCACTCGTATGTGTATATATGTTTTCAGTTCTACAATAAAGTTTTAAAAAACTGTTTTGGACTATCGCATGTAATTTGGACTTCACACGTCATTTCAATTTATTTATAAAATAGGTATTAAATTCTTTATTAATAGCTCATAATCAACGGTACAAAATCAGTCATTTTGTTTAACAATGTCAGTCTCATAATTACATACAAGGCACCATTTTATATTTGATAGTTAGATAAGTTACATTAGGAGAAAGCTCTATCCAACAAATAATCGAGCTTTTTACTCTACTTCCTCGGGCCACTGAAACTAGAAACTACATAAATATGACGATGTACAATTCATTTTCTTATAGTGGTCTACAAGTAATATAACACACAGAATTAGTTCTGTACTAATAGACTTTAAATTTTTAAATACTAATACTAATGAACACAAATATTCATTTTGGTAAATTCAGCTTTGAACACAAAATTAGACATTAGATTCGACTCCAAAAATTCAATCGGAGTGAAACGATTAAATTTTCTATTGACATTAGCACACAAATACCTTGTTGGCAGTGATTATAAAGCAGCTGAAAACGTTTAGACTATAAATGTTCAATTTCATCATCCATATCATCAAGTTCAAAGGCTAAGTCATCGTCACTACTATCGCTTTCCTCTTTGATATCTTGAGGTTGAGGAATATAAGTCTTGGGGTCTACAAAATCTACAACGCCAACATCTTCGTCCTCGCTCTCATCTTCGTGCACTAGCTCTTCCTTCAGCCAGTGGTGTTTTTCATCTTTCTCGAACAGCAGGCGACGCCACTTCAAGCCGGCCATTCGTTTTTGCAAAGTTACGCACAAATACTGTCCCGTTAGATTAATAGATTTTTCTGTTACCTTACCGTACAACTTGAGGTGGAAACCATAATTAGGAGGATGCTCTGATAGAAACTCTACACTTTGTCTATCTTCCAAAATGCGGAAGTCGTACTTCTGGATGTCAACTAATAAAATGGTTAAGATAATGTGCGTTTCGGTCTGTCGCCAAAGCACTCGTGCGTGAAGTTTGCCATCAGTTTTTTCTTGATGATTACTTGTCCCGACTCTTGATGATTGTGCGATGTTCGCATGAGAAACAGATGGCTGCTGATGAGCCAATCCGGAGGACGAATTTCGAGACGATCCAATGGCCAATGCATTCATCCGTGTAGTAGTTGAGTTTTCTTGGTTTTGAGGCGTTTGCTGAACCTCTTGTGGACGACCTGGAGATTCCTCCAGTTGTGCATTCGCTTCAACGGTAAACTTTCGAAAACCATTCCTTTTAAATCCGAGCAAGTTCATGAAGTTGTTCTCATCTGCGTGATCCATGTAAAAATCAAAATCAAAATCATTTGAATTTACTTCATCCGCCTCCGAGTCTGGCTCATCGTCAAAGTCCACTTCTTCATTTACAGTACTGTTGTAGAATTCCAAAAGTTTTTCTTGCAAATCCTCTACGAATTTATCTTGCCCTGGCCTCCAAGAAGCTCGACCTTGTTCTACCAAAGCAGAACCAAGGTCCTTTTCATTGTACAAAGCGACCACGTTATAGTAGCAACAAGGTACAGGATACATTTCTTCTTCGTCTTCTGCATCATCAAACGCCTAGAAGTATGAAAGTATTCATAATTAGTTTAATCAAGAGCCAATCTGCAATCACAATTTATAAAAACGTGGTCAATCTTCTTACCAATACTTCCAAGTCTTTACTCGTAGAGTCGGGAATTATCATATCCAAAAATGTTGATTTTTCATCGTCTTCCCAATGTTGCATTCCTGAGCAAGGTTGTATATGATCCAACTTAAATGCTATCGCCTGAAAAGGCATTTTTTGGACAAATTTTTGGGGAATCAGGAACAAATCCTCAGCACTGATTTCTGCTGTGTCACCGTAGTCGACAAAGAAAATCTTGAACCAAGAACCCTTCACAACGCTCTGATCCACAGATTCTTCATCTTCAAGCTTTGACAAAATTTGTGCTCTCATCCATCTCCCTTCAACTGGTTCTTTTGCGGCAACAATCATGTCAGGTTGATAGTAGTCAATAAAGAGTTCGACGTAATTCGCAAAGCTTTGGTCATTATTTTTCCCGTTAATGTAGTTCCCAATCGTTTCGTCCAACTCCTTCTCCAAGCTCTCCAATTCTTTTTCATATGCGACATGAGCACCGTAAAACAGCCAAGGATGATAACCAAATTTGGTGGCAATTTTAGCCGGATCAAATTTGTTTCTTGTCGTCTTTCCAACAAATGCCCACCGAAAGGAATCACCCAGCATGTGAAACTCTTTCAGCGCCTCTTGAAACTCATCTGACTGATGTGACTTCCGTAGGTGATTGTCCAAAGTTCCTTTGTAGAGGCGCTCGTACTTCTTTATTAATTTGACTAAATTTTCCAAATGACATCTGTTAAATTCAGCAATCTTCTCTCCAATCAGCTCCATTCGAGCACTTTTTCCTCTCAAAGCCTGTCTCGTCTCCGGGTCCACATGATACTCCACCATTGGATTCACCCATACAGAATTGTTAATGGAGAGGCACACCTTGGCGATGTAAATCTTGTCCACAGTTAAAAACTGTGCTTTCTTTCGATCTTCTGTGCGGTATTCAATTTCTCCTCCATATGGCTTTAAATCACTTAAAATCAAATCAACTGCCAAGTATGGCCAGTCGCGAAATTTTGAAGAAAGTTCAAAAAGTTCGTTCACCATTGGATTAAGGTGAATTCCCAGATCTACACAAAACACACGAACAGCTTGAGGTTCATTTGTCGTAGTACGTTTCAAGATTCGCACAACTTTAGCTCGGGTGTATGTTTGATTTTCTGGCTCGATGACGGCACACCAAGAACCTTCTTCAAAAGACTCGGGTGGGCGACGACAATTGGCAACTTTGCCTGATTGATCAGAATCGTAGAATGAACTCAAAAGTTTACTTCGGCTGGATAGATCGTTGTAGAAGGAGCGGTTGCAAATTCTTCTGTCGCCTTGAAATATATAATGACGAAGAAGTTGTGCGCTATATTGACTCGGATTTTCACATTTTCGAATTCGTACTTCAATTTCACCAGTTAATGGTGCGTCTGGTTCGCCAATCAATTCACTCTCAAGGATTTCGTGTCTCCGAAGGCAAATACCTGCATCTAGGTTTTTGCAATAGCCAAATAATTTCAAATTATCGCATAATGCAACGATTTCTTCGCCTTTCTGCTCCATCTGAAAGTGATTTAAAAAAAACAGTCATCAACTTCCCATTCTCAAGGCATGTATATAACGATTTGCAACACTCCTAAATATTACAAAACTAACCCGTTCAGCCAATTCCTCTAATGCTTTTGGAAAGATTGCCTTTGACCCGAGAGACTTTCCAAATTTGTATAAATTTTGAAAATTGTGCTCATATCCGGTAAGAAGGAAGTGTGCTTCTACATCTCTCCTTGGTCCAGATTCATCATCGGAACTTTCGTCGTCCTCAATTTCTCTTAATTTACTCCAAACATATCCGAATCTTTCTGCCAGAATAGGACGCCTTACTCCATCCACTATTGTCAGCTCTGGGCTGTCGAAACAAATTAATCGGGTTGCATTCGATATTTTTGCATTTGTTAACACGCTGTCAGTAATCACCAAAGCAAAAGTGTTCTGTTCCTCAGTCGAATTCCATTCTTCTCGAATCTCTACAAAAATAATGTGGTAGAAGATATTGAGTTTTTGAAGATAACATTCAAAATTTGAGTTTAAAATCACATTTGCTGGCGACTGTTTAAGAATTTACCATTTATATCTTCTACAGAACTGTCCTCCGTAATTAATCTAAGGGAGAAACCGACTGCAGTTAGCATAGAACGAATTGTTGTAGCAGTTGAGGATGAGCTGCAGGAAATGACAACCCGATGCTGAGACAGATTGCAACTGGTAGTCAACAATTCTACGATTCCAGAATAAAAAGTTAATTAAGCACTTTAGTCAAACAAAATGTAATTTTTGGTAGAGCAGGTTATTCTTCAGTTGCTGCTTACCTTCCAGTTTCAGAAATTTGTCTGCTTCTTCTGCAGTATGGTGAACTGTCCACTGCAAATCAGCATAACGCAGCGCTTGATTAACGGCCGTTATTATAACAAGTGGACTTCGGTTGGCGCACATAAAGTGGTAAAGCTTCTCCATTTCTGGAAACCACTTTCCACCACAAAGAGCCACTTGAAAGGGCACAGCATGTTTGGGAAGTGCAGCATTTCCTCGCGCGATTTCAATGAACGCTGTGACCACATCCCAACTGCTTTTCAAGTACAGTTCAAGTTCTTCGAAAACAATGAACCGCAGTCTAAATTAAATATTAAATTAAATGCAGAATGGTTATACATAATTCAAGATTCATTTATTAAAAAAAGTAAATTCTTAACTGAGCAATAATTGTACATTGTACCTATTAAACAGGTAATCACCGATCCGGACGTCTGTCTGCAGTAAAGTCTTCAAGTAATGGACAGTAGTAATCAAAATGCTGGTCCCACGCGGCAGCATCCTTTTCTTGTTGAAATTTTGTTCCCAACCTTTGGTAGTTTCGAGTGATGGATCGTGACCAACAAATTTAACTTTTAACAACATATGCTGGCTAAAGCTGAGCAAACTTTGAATAAATGATTCGAAGTCAGATCCGGTATTTGAGGAATTTACAATGATAATTGCTTCAGGTGAACAATTCTTGGAATCAGTGTCTTCAGTCCGCTTTTCGTACTTCGAGTACATCAGTCGTAAAATCGGAAGAATATAAGATAATAGTCGCATATTCTTTCCATGTTGTTTTGCTCCATCAGAGGAAACCACAATTACATCTGACCCACGGATGAAATTCGGTGCCACAATTTTGTGCATCTCCGATATATCTACAAGGCCTGTCGCTTCCATTGCCTATGAAAATAAGGTTTTTGTTTAAAAATGAAATTCAAATGAAAATACTGAATGACTCTAGTAGATAAACTATGTACCTGAACAATTCTGTCTGGTAACTGAAAATCTCCCAACTTCTTATAGGCTGGTCTGACAAATTTCCCACCACGAATTAGAATTTGTCCAGGAACGTCACAATCGTTTGGATTCCAACCAACTCCTGTAGCTGTAGAGTTAGAGGGTGAACTCAGATAATGAGTGGATTCACCCAAGCTGGTCAGCATTACTTCGCCAACTTCGCCTGTGAGGCAGTTGTGATCCGTACCATTTTCGATGGCTGTTAAAAGTGCAGAGTTGCTACTAGTGGATGTCACCGGGTCAAAATTATGACTAGACTGCTCCTTTATTTCCTTCTTCATTTTCGAAAATTTAGTAGTCCTAGTCGACAGCTGAGATGCCTTCAAATCTTGCCTGACGATAGCTAGTTGCTTTTCCACTAGCCAATCACTCAGAGACTCAAACTGTGAGTTATGAGTGGGTTTTTCACCAGGTTGAAGATCAATGCTGCTGGGGTCAAATTTCAATTTCCGGATAATGTCTCCCAACATGCATCCATCAGCATCAGTTTTCAGATTTTGGAAGGTAAGGTACTGGACAGACTCATTTTGTAGCCAATCTTCAACCATTTCATTGGCTCCCTTTATCCATCGGAAACTCTGACTGAAATATAATAATGAATATTGATTAGCAGAAGAAAAACCGGAACCAGCACTGCATAATGCACTTTTAAATCAATGTACGATTAAATATTGCTAATACGTCATTATTAAAGTCGGTTGTTTCATCATAGGGTCAACAACTGGTTTTCCAGGTGACACTCCCGGCAGTTTAACTACAAAGGTGCGTTGAGGTAGTATCTTCTTCCATTTGTCTTTCAACGGTTTCAACCGTTTCCCCCTTACATCTCTAGAATGGTTAAAAAATTGTAATTAAGGATGAAGGAAGCCTTTTTACTGTCTCTCTCATATCGTCCCATCAGTCGACAATACTTCATATATACTCCAATCAAACATAGCCAAGCTTTGATAATTGAAAACTTACTCGCTATGACCTTCGTCGTATAGAAAGACTGTGTAGTAGTCATACTTATCTCCAGATTTCGACATTTGAAGTTTACTTTCGATTACACCCCTTCTGAAGCCATACTTTTTTGAGCTCACCAATGCAAGCTTGAACAACCAAAAACAAAGCAATTAGTAAAAACACCTTGTGCCACTTCAATTAAATAGTCAAGCCATTATCTGACCTGAAAATCTTACCTCGCCATTGTTAATTGCATTTCCGTCCCATCCCCCCGGTTTCGCCTTTTGCCAATCTTTGCAAAGATCCTCTTCCAGTTGCTTATACTGTTCCGCGTCATTGTCAAATCCTCGTTTAGTTCCTAGAACGATCCGGTTTGGTTCTAACACCTCAATTAGTTTGTATGTCATAAACGCCATTTTATGTGTGCTGTGATCTTCAAACTTCGACCTTTGACTTTCTCACAGCCAGCCAGAGAGCCAATCCTCCCCTAAGTCCGTCCTCTCAGCAGCGCCCTTTTTTATTCTGTTTAATAAATAAAATAGTATAAAAGTAAATTAGCAATTTCAAGTAACTTTACACTCTTGATTGTTGAAAAACTGGAATTAAAGTTAAACTAAAGTCAAAAGCGTGAGCTAAATTAAAGTCGCACGTGCAACACAAGACTACTTTACTTACAGCACTTTAAAAAGTTGTAAATTAACCAATTAAAAGCACTTTTCGTCAAAACTTTACGAACTAACTGAATAGTGAAATGTTAAAAAATGTAAAAGTTGAGAAAGAACGACGCAAAAGCATTACTGCTTCGTGCTGCGAAATGAATTTGCTGAAGATGGAAGAATGAAATCAAAATCGAGTCTTTGGCTTGAGTTTGTGAAGGATGAAGGAAAAGAAAAACTAAAAGCAGATGCATCCTCAGATCAGCTCGAGCCAAACGATAAATCTGTTTTTACATAAAAAGATTTCGGTTGGCGCTATCATTTTCTTTTACGCACATGGCCCTCTGCTCTGCTAGTTTCTGCTGCTTGCTTGGCTTGGTATATGGCCATGGCCGCCGCGGCCGCGGTGCTTGTATTTTTGTTGCTTTTACTAAATAGATAGTACCTCTAATGGCTCTCTAATTAATTAAAATCTTTCGTATGTCGGCGGCGCGGCGTTATTAACGCTGAGTTAACTCGCAAAAGTAGCAGCAGCAGAAAATCGTACTTTACCCAAAATGATGCTTTGCTGTATGTAAATATGTAAATAAAGTACCTAAAGAAATACATCGATTCAAATTTCATTATCAATTATAGAAATGGAAATTAGCTTCATACAATCATTGTAATTACAATGAATACATGCGCATGCTCAATGCTGCACAGAAAAAATAACAAATTAAATAGTGAATGAGGAATGTCGCCACTCGTCCTTAGTCCTTTCCTTTCATGTACAACTAAAAGATACGTAAATGAAAATACGCATTTAACTTAACTGAATATCCTAAGTTTTTCTCAGCAAAGAAAAATCATTTGTAAAGAAAATGTGTTTCTCCAAAGGATAAATACAATAAATGTATTATGGCTTCGTTTCATTTCATATAGGAACTTTGCATTTAAGGTTTAATAGTAATTTAATTATTTAATAAAGGACAAGGAATATTTAAATTTTCAGTTCAATCAATGCAAAACATTTTAAACGACATGGATCACGCACTAAAATGTGGATCTGCTTGGGAGTTTTGACCTTCGTACTGCATTTGAATATTCCCATAGGTAAAATCGTTTTTGTACAATCTTAGCGTTCCCTTCTCATTCTGTACTCTGCATTCCCCGAAAATTACAGGAGTTTACAGGACAGAACAGTGTAAAATGTGACCGGAGACAGAAATACAATACAGAATTGTCAGAATTCCCAAATTCCCAATCCCAATTGGACAAATCACGAAATCTGTGTCGAGTGTCGACTCAAACTCAAACTTTTACTCGAATTCTGCTTCCACAGTTCCACTTCGAAGGTTCATGGGATTTTTTCTAGCTTTCTACTACATACTGAGTTGAGGCAGTGCAGAGGATAATCTTCATCTTGATTTGATTTGTTGGCTTTTTTTTTGTTACAAAATCTTCCTGGACCTTCGCGTCGGTGTGCAATTTACAAATTGCAATGTAACTGTTGTATTTATCAGTTGTACGAAGTTGTTGTCTGGTGTGTCGGCTCTCTTAATTGTTGACGTTTGTATTTACTATTTACCGAGGGAGAAACGAGAAACAGGTAATTATTAAGATTGTTATTATTACGATTTCGTTTACAATTTGTTCTGAGAATTAATAATAGTTAAAACCAATTGTTGAGGAAGAAGACTGTTAATTTGGCATTTAAAAAACTTTACTGACTTCCGTTCATTCGATAAGTCGTAAAATATTAATTTCCGAGATTTTGATAACAGTTATATTTATTTTGTCACAGCAGTAGTTCGAATACTGACAAGTGAAGCCTTGGGCGACGCAACGGTGAGACCAGGGTCAGACAGTTAAACGTTGACCGTACGGAACTGATTGATTTTTGCAGGCTTTCGGACTTCAACTGGAGAAGTAAAGAAAATGTGGGAAAAGAAAAAGGTTTCCGTCGACAATTCGGAGAATTTCCAAGAATGTGCCTTCTGTGAGCGGCCAAAATGCACTGTTATGTGTTTGAACTGTAGACACACCATTAAGAATAGTAGGGTCAGAACTGTTTGCAGTAGCCATCCAAAGGTAAATTTAAGAAGGAAAAATGAAATGAAGCTATATCTACATTATTAAACTGTGAAATAACGATTATCAATTTCATGAACCATGCAATTTTCCTTATTTACCAGGCTTTCTTCTTAATGGACATCAATGCGTGCCCTAATTGCAAAGCTAGTGGACAACTGAAAGAATGTCTACCTGGGGAAGTTCAGGAACAAGTGGTGACAATCAAGACAGAACCACTGACACCATCGCCACCACGTCCAAGTGCACCAGTTTCTGCATCTCTGTTTAATTTCTCACCAGATGCACCTACTTTTGTTCAAGATGTTGATGTTGACGTTGACGTTGACACATCATCCCCGGGCACGGCTCGAGGATCATTCGGAACTTCCGGAATTGATTTATATCAGCCAATTTGTTTCAATTTAGGTGCTAAAGAGACTCAACGAAGAGGACGAGGTCGTGGAATCGGGAGCGTGGTACTTGACCATAAACCGGCTCCGAAACCTGTGAGCATGCTTTTTGGACCTCCTGCTGAAAATCCGGTGGCAAAACCACTTTTCACACCTGCGAACACCAATGCTACATCTATCGAGACTTGTTCAGTATGCTCCCGGAAGGTTGATGTCTTCTGCTTGAACTGTGGCTTTGTTTCTGAACCTGGATCTCGAAAGTACAAATTCTGTGAACTGCATCCAAACGTACGCAATGTCCTTTATATTTTTTAACTAAATAGGTCCAATCGATTCATTCGTAGTAAAACCGATGATGATAATGCTTTATATCCTGATTTTGATGTAGAATACCAGTGGTTTGCGGGAATGTCCTGATTGCAAGCTTGGATTGGATTCTTTGGAGGAGCAATAAGTGGTTCTTATTGAAGTTGTTATTGATTATGATTATTATTATGTAGTTGTATTTGTTGGAATAAATTGTAGTGGATTAAAATGAAATAACGACTTTTTCAATTCTATGATGCCGGAAACTTTACAATACAACAACTATCCGATGTTAATAATATGTAATAATGGTAATGTGAAATATGAAATAGCTTAAATCAATTAAACATGTACTAGTTAATTTAGTTTTAAGAAAACGATATTTACTCACAATACATCCTATTTCCTATTAGAATGTAACTTACAAACTATTTAAAATATAAAAAAATACTATGACTTGCAACTTTATTCAAGTACTTTACTGATTAAACGAACAAAGTAGAATGAAATTACCGATGCACCAACTGACGCGAGAAGAGGCATATAAACGGTGACAATAGATTCCCTTTCCCATGGATCCATTGCAGATGGACCACTTTGAATTCGAGCATTACTGCCTCTTATATGTGCAGAACGTGTACTCTCGTAGCCTAATTCCGATCTTCGAAACTGAATTTCATCCTCATCACTGTAAATGTAGTCCTCGTCACTCTCCTCATCCTCATCGAACTCGGGTAGGGGTTCCAATTGCGGAACATCTAATAAAAATTAAATACGAGAGAAATCAATCAAAGGGTAATGTGTCTGTCGTTAATTTGTTAACTAAGTCATAAGTGGTGAAAACTCATCTGCTCAATTTTACCTTCAATATTTCCTTTCGCAACGTAGAAAGCATTCGCTTTGGGGTTATCCGAAGATCCTTTCACAAACTCCAGTCTAATTCTTTGGCGAATCTTCGACGAAGTTGTACCAACGACAAGTTTCTTTCCATTGTCCGAAACGTGGAAAGCAATAATTTCTTCATGGGCTGTACCGTAACCAACTCTCGCAAATATGTCCAAGTCTTGGACAATTTCGTGGACAGAATTGAGAACGACGTTGAACACCTACAAAGGTCATGAAAATGTAACGTATATGTAATGTAAAAGTCGCAAATTATATTGAAATTAAATGAAAATAATACTTAAACAAAAATTGTGTTTTATCATACAAACCTTTTGGCGAGCCCCTTGAAAGTACACTGTAAAAGACAGTTTTCGAAAATATACAAAAATGAACCGCTACTCTGACAGATGTGCATTTATATTTTTTATAATTATTTATTACCTTCAGAAAATTTCAGAACGAGAACATAAGACCCATCTTGCAGGATGGGAAAGTCATATCCGAAAGAAGATGGAGCATATCTTTCCGTTTGGTAGAGAATCTGATCCTGAGCAGGTGCTCGAAAAATGTCCATCCTCTTCCTGAAAATGAAATTGCGTGAGCGTGACTTAAACCAGAAAAGCTTCGGAAAAATGAAATAAAAGAATTAAATTACCCGAAATCGGAGACAATCCCTTCGTTGCAATTGTCCTTTTCATACCGAATTCCATGACTGTCGACGTGACTTCCTCCGCCAACGTTCACAGCATAAATCACCTGCAATTTTCCTTTTCCGGTTCCCGGAGAAGTCCCTGACACAATTTCCCCTAAATTGAGACCCCCGAACAACACCGCTAACAGGACAGTCGAATAGAAAGCCATGAAGCTTAAGATGTAAGAATTGAAATTATTCTTATTCTAATATTACAGAAATATATAAAGGATTAACGACGGTTTAAAGTCAGTATTTAAAATCACTGTTTGTATCATTCCCAAAAACTCATAAAATGAAACACCAAAAGAGAATTTTATTTTCGCTCAGCCTTTATACCAAAACGATAAATAAATGTGTAATTAATATAATAAATAGTTTATTGCCTATTCTTCCTTCTCAAACTTATTTACTAATGTACATATTTTTCTTGCTTTCTTGAAGATTTCACTATTTTCTGTCGCTCTATAACCCAAACAATCTGACCGGCATGTCTGTCAATCTGTCAATGAATTCCTTTGACGTGACGTCTCCCCAGAAAATCACAGAGATAAAATTTT
>VYYJ01004646.1:0-12842 GCA_021029165.1 Cyphoderus albinus
CATTCCATTTCTCACTTTAAGTTTAAATACAATACAATGATTGGATAAAAAATAAAGCTACGCCCACCCCAACATCACCACGATCACCTTCGTGAACGGTGACTGAATTCCTCTCCTGCATATAGCAGTTATAACAAAAGTATTTGATGCAACATTTCATAATTAGTAAATATCAATAATCATAAGATTGAGCCTGGAGTTCACATTTCATGAATAAAGTATAATATAGGTATTAGTATGTATATGTATTTACCTTAGGTATGAGGAAAGGTTTAACACCCCGGAGATTTATGTTTAGTTAGTAGAATAAATGATTATTGTCTTTGTACAACATTGTAATTTACTTACGATTTTAGCATTAAAAGACTCTTCAGGAAAGGCTATTGAAACATAGCGTTGCGTTCAAATTGTAATGTAATGTGGGAAAGGGAGGCCAGATTTTATCCAACGATTTACTATTTACTTTCTTCTTATATTATGTTAATTATTTATTTGCTCATTAGGTAGACCATCAATTCAATAACTTTGACATAACTGACAATGACAAGATTGACTACACAATGGAACTGATTTTCTCCAAACATTTGTTTTGTTCCCAGCCAGCCAAAATATTGCCAAAATAGAAATAATATTGATATTGGTCTATATTGATATACCGACCAAATGTCTGAGATATTTACGATTACGAAAATGATATGTGTATCATAAAAGTCATAAGGCTTATCAAGTTTATTTGAAGGTGAACCTGGCTTAAAATGGCCATTTAAGTAAACAGTGATTTATCGTTATCACAATCGCATCCAGCCGATGTTAACGTTTATTTTAGTATGTACAATTGTGATTTTGAAGGACGACATGACCTCTGCCCCCCATTGTTTCGTTAATTTTTAATTTTCAAAACGTCCAACAGGCGCTGACTTTATCTGCTAGTTGATGGAACATGAAAAGAGTGAAAGGAGTGAAATGGTTAAAGTTTATGATTTCATAATCTGTTGTTTTAAATAATTCATTCCGCCGACCGTGCATATTAGATATGTTTATGATAAACATAAACAATTAAGTAAAATTAGCTGCGCTGGCACATTTACATGCTCATTTCCCGTGATCAGGTTGAGCTAAACTGTCTGTTTTTTTAGGATTAAATTATTCTTTCAACGAGTGTATATTTAGAAAATATTATTTTATTACTTCAAAAATTTAACCTTCGATGTTCGATGTCTTCCATACTTTTTATAATGCTATATCTTTCCATAAGATCTTTTTAAGTTTTACATATATTATTATTCTTTCACTGATTCATTCAAATTCTGCTTTGTATCAAAATATGTATAATTAAATATATTTTGCCATATTATACAGGAAAATGATTGCCTTTATAATATTAGTATATGTGTATACATAAATACACACATACAGTATATTACACCGAAATGTACACTCCATTATGTACACCGAAAAATGGGCACGCAAAAACATTTTCGTTGTTACATTTTTGTTGATGCTCTTCGAGTTCGAATGTTTAGTTACGATTTTACTTTACTTACTTAAGAGTTGACCTCTGACTTTAGTCGCTAAGGTCTCAAAATGGCCCTAATAACAACGTGGGTTTTGTCTAAAAAATTCCTGGTTTTAGGAATTGGAGCATATTATGGAGGTGTTCTTTTTCATTTCATTTCTTATTCCTGCATTTTTGTCATTCTTACTCCTACGAGTAAGACGTACAATTTTCTCTCACTATACAGATAACCCAATTGAAACTTTCCTGTACTTGACTTGTTACCTCCCAAAAATGTATCATCAAAATATGGAGAATCATGATTCTTGTGGCAACGATGTCGGTGTGAGCGCCACTGACGCTTTGATTAATCGGCTCCGTGCTTGTCAAAAGAAGGATGAATTGGATCTCAGCTTGTGCAGCATTGTTCAAGTGCCTCTGATGGCGATCAAGAAATACTGCGGTCAGGTTGGGCAAAGATTGCACACAGACCTAGATATGATTTTTTATAAAATAAATGTAGGTTTTAGCTTTAAAAATGATATTAAACATTGCTTTGCAGCCCAATGCCATCGACCTTTCCTTCAATTCCATTCGCTATTTGGGGTCACGGTTTGCTCTTGAGGTGTCCAATGTTACAAAATTGGACCTGAGCCGGAATGAATTGGAGAAATTGCCGAATAACTTTGGCATGATGAAGCAATTGGTGTATTTGGATGTGCACCAGAACAAAGTAAAAACATAAATTGGTTGTTTGCACAACATAATAATAAAGACAAGAAATTCGCTCAACTGAGGAAACATATTTAGTATCTCCCTTGTTCCACACAGTTAACAACGTTGCCCTTGAGCTTTGGGAAGCTTTCACGACTCCAGTATCTCTGCCTGAGTGACAACCCTTTCCATAAGCCACTGCAACAGTTTCTTGAGAATGCAGGGAACGAGGCATCGGGCGTGACCTTGGCAAAGCTCGTTGTCCTCCTGCTTCAGAGGATGGACGCCATGCAGATGAAACGATCTCAAAAGGCAAGGCGAGACCGGGCCCTTACGAAGAGAAGCTCCAAGGTTCGTATGGAACTGTTACGAAATGTGATCCCCGAGATGGATGATGAACAGAGTTATGCGTCTTCCAAAAGTGAGCCTGAGACTAAAGTTGAAGAGTCATCGAGGAAAGAGTTTTTCATGCGCCAAGGACAATCGAGTGGAGGAACCTTATTCATGAAGCAAGGTGCTGTTCAGAAATCTAAAATTTTTCCTCGAATAATACAGCATTTGCGAACAATTTTTTTATTATTACATTCATTCATATCCGTCCTGTCTATGTATCATGCTTCCCCATCTAAAACTAACAGCAGTCTGTACACATTTAGTAACTGTGTTCCATAATCGGGCTGCTGAAAACGTCTCATTTGACTTAAATAATAATTATAATTATGTTTTACAATACTATTGACATAGCGTGTTTGCACATATTTCCAATTCAAGAATTATTTTCACATTGCTTATTTACGCGGATGTCCAAAATAATCATGTGTTAATTAACCCATTTATCAATCAAACGGAGGTTTTAAATGCTTACTGAATAATTGATTATTATTTTACTTGGAAAATCATAATTGATATTTTATTCCGTGACTTTTTCCCTGTAAGCGTTGGCAATTCCCATTTGCCATTTAGTATGTACTAAATTATTAATTCACGTCAAAAATGGAAGTGGAGATGAAATAATTTTTTGAAGTATGGAAATGTATAAAACATTAACAGAAAAAGATTGAAGAATTTAATGATTAAAAAGTGCCAACAATGATTGTCATTTTTTAGGTAAATATATCGGACGAAGATTTATTGTAGAGTAAAAATGCAATCTGTATGCCATTATCCATTGCACCCACACTTCAATATTGATGAGGAATTGGGACAGCTTATTTTATTAGTAGTTAGTAGATGTACTAATAAAATTAATTGTATGATTTACTTAATATATTGATTATGTTATATCATAATTCTTTGAAGCATGTCTGTTTTTAAACAACACTTAATGAAATATCTGTTTTGCGGGATTACTAGTAAGAAAATTTTATTTAAACCGGAAGTTGCATAATTTATAAATAAATATTTGTATGTAATAATAGTGGTTAGTGTTGAAAACAATTGGCAGATGATTGAATCACGTTATCAATAATAATAACTATTTAGAGCCAGTAATGTAACGGTATTGCATGTAATATCACTAGCTAGATCCGAAAACTTGTAAATTCCTTAATGAATTCTTCATATGAAATATCTGGATATATCCTGTCAAGAATCTAATGTGGTACATAAATGTATTATGCACGATACTTTATGCATTGTGAAACTATCAGAGTCGAACTAAACTAGTCTTGGCTGCTATTTTAAATGAAATATTATAGGCAGTACCTATTTATCGGATTAATAATTATTGTTTAGTCTCTGAAGGCAATGAAGGAAACATGAGCAAATTCATGCACATCATTGTCTTTCGTTATTGTGGTGGTGTTTATTGGTATAATTGGTACAATTGGAAAAAATCAATATGCCATCTTTCTTAATAATGACAATTTTTTAAAATTTTAAATAGAATACATGATTACCTATTTATAAGAAACCTTTAACCTTCTTCATTACTCAAATACCTGAAATAGTAAAAGAAAGCTACTCTTTTAAAATGACACCCTTATCTCATTTTTATATTATTTTTTACCATAATCTTCCATTAGAAGTAACCACATATTGTTACACACTTGACATCGGGTGTAACAATATGCATTTTTATATAATTGTAATTAACAGTGATGTACATTACATCACTATAATATATTAAATTAATTTAATAATATTTATAGCTGAGAGATAGAGAGAAGGCAAAAGAAAAAATTAGAATAAAAATCCTTAAGAATAGTTAAGGATAATTAAAGATAATTAGGCATAGGTAAGTTTAGTTAAGGATAATTAAGGTCGGTTCTGAATTATTGATTATCAATTTAAACAATTTAAACAAAAAAAACAATTGGAAATTAAATGGAACAATTTTGAGGTAAAAACACAAATCAAATGAAATGAAAAATCTCAACTAAAAGGACTGAATTTTATTGTGCCACCGCCTGAATGACACCGACTGACGCGACCGATAAGCCACAGTAGTGGCAGTAGGCCTGTTTAGCATCTATGTAAAACAAAATTGGAACATTTGAATTAGTAACTGCATCGTAACTTTAGTACAAATTCAGTCTAAAACTAACAAAAGACAATTTACCTTCTATTGGAAATCGACAATTTCCGCATCGAGAGAGAGCGGTAATAACCTTGCCACAGTTTGGAGAGGGACACAACCGTAAGGATGACCGATGCCGGCATCCGCAATGGGGACAAAACATGAATTGAACCGACCGCTACACAATAAAAAGATAATAATCTATCATTAAAACATCTACATCCAAAGTTGACAAAACACAAAACAGAAACACATACACAATATTACTTTAAAAAATTACAAACAGCATTACCCCCTTTTTCTCAACATCATTTTCACCACTCCTTTTGTAGGGGTGATTGGGCCGCGGCATGATTGTGCTGATATTGGGCGCACTCACAGTGGACGGAAGACCAGGACTGAGATAGTTGTCTCAGGATGAAGAGAATGAGGCAAATGGGGATTAGAATGAGGCAAAACAGAATCAAGTACCAAGAAAGGGCGACTTGCCAGGACGAACGAGGTTTAACGCAGTAAGGGTTCTGAAAAACACAATCACAAAACACTATACTTTACAATAATTTGCACACTGTGATTAAATATTTTCACACTAAAAAACAATTAGTCACCAAAAACTTAACACCTTCAACAACACTTACATGCGAAATAAAAATTTCGGCGTCTTCGGCCGAATACAAGGGTCGAACAGTATACCCTTGTCGTGGGCGTAAAAAGGACATATCAGGACAGGAGAAACTATGTGGAGACTGTTCACTGCACGAGAGCTAAAGTGAGAATGAATCATAAGAGAGTCATGGTCCAAGATTCAACGTATTGAGCTAAGTTATTAGAGAAACGGAGAGAAGCCGAATATCGAAAGCTCCTTATCTAACTTGTCTAATTTGCTTATCTGTAACATGGAGTACTGAATGATAGAATCGTATTTTTGGATATAAAAATGAAGGGGCAGAATAAAGATATGTAAATGAAGGGGAAAGATAAGGATGTTAATAACCGTATACAGCGTGTGAGTAAACCATTGGGATAGACTAAAAACAGCATATTAAGTTCAGCCATTGTAGACACATAGAGATAAGCAGAATACGGCCGACTTCTTATCTAATCTTTCTAATTTGCATATCTGAGGCATGAAATATTTTCTAGAACGTTTTGAATGGTACTATCGAATTTTTATTTAGAGAAATGAAGGAAGCGAGATAAGGATATTACTAATAACATGCATTCTATTTTCTCAGAGTTTATTTATATAGTCTTACCTATGTTGAATTTAGAGGGGTGCTGAAGCCGGGCCACAATTGTGTTGATGTTGCACACACTCGCAATGGGAATAAGACCATGGCTGGAAGACTTGTTGTACAATATAAAAAAGTAGACACACAGGAAGCAGGAAGGCAATAAAGAGCAGATAGTACCATATACAGGTAGATTGCCAAGAAAAACGTGGCTGCAGAGATTGAGAATACTGGGAACAATCAATCAGAAACACTACAATTTATAAAACTAAAATAAAACCAAGTTTCAGGTAGAAATCACATTCTCAAAACTGTAATCAACACAACTACCTACCCGATGAATAAATATTTCAGTATCGTCGTCAGACGATAGTTCCGGTTGATCTCGGTAGTTTTGCTCGTTCCTTAGAAACCGCATTGTCAAGTAAAGAGAGATAGGAGGTGCACACTGAGTAACAACCAAAAAATGAGTAAATTAAAAACAGTTTATAGATAGGATAGGGCAGTAGCCTTTGCCTTGCTATACAACTTGCTAGACTGTACGCAGCATGTTATTATGTATTACCTAAATTGCGGAGACGTGAAGAAGTACTAATTATACAAAGGAGAGTAACCGGTCAGAGACTTAAAAATATGAAGACCGCAAAACTGGCAAGTCCATGTTTGGTTTCCTAAAATCAGCATACACGATATTCTAACAATTTATATGCTGTGAATTATATTTACAAACGTTACACTTACTTAAAGGAAGACGGCATCTTGGGCATCGATATCGGGGCGCGAAACACAGACAGAAACAAATATGGGGAAGGAGGCGTCTACAGCGGCTGCAGAATGGACTGGGGTTATCCATTTCCAAAAAAAACTGCTTCAGTGCGCCCATTTCACCACCTCAGAGGGACTCGTCGGAGTCACATGCTTCATTATCGTCAATTGTGCATTTGTTTTTCATTTTATTCGCCAGGCCAGTAGATCCGGTCATAGGATCATCCTCATCTTCAGATGGGCTTTCATATAGGGGACCAGACGCATTGATTGAGTTCTCAAAACTCAAACTGATACCGCTATTTTGTGTCTTAACATTGGAGGTGACAGATTGTTCTTTATCGGTACCAAACATAGGGTCGTCATCCTCTAAATTAATTACCTCTACCGTTCTATTACGTTGCCTATTTGGCAGTCGTATATCAATTCTACACCCTGGCAACTGCAACAGCGCAACGTAATGATTTGGCGGCCCATTCCCTGCGATTGATACGTAAGCTACATCTATCGAAGTTGCATTTTGATTTGATGCGTTGATAGTTATATCAACAGGATTAGTAATACTGGGACAAAATCGGTTTATAACGTTTATTGGTCGGTCAATTGCCCTTGAAATGGCGTAAAAGTTGTCTATGTCCGCCCACTTGTACATTGACAAGGTCCTTGTTATAACATCTGACCTGGTGGTACCCAGTCTGGTGTAGAGATTATCAAAATATTCGGTATCACGGTTTACCACGTATGCAGCAAGGAGTTTTAAGCTGTTTGTGAACAATGTGCAACCTATCAGACAAACCGAAACTGAATGGTAAAAGCAACTTCCATCACCGGGTACCGCAACCGGTTTCACATTTATATATTCATCTGGAACATTGATAAATGTATGCAACAATTGTCCGTCATATAACGAAATATCAACTGCCTGTATAATATCCAAATAGGTATCCATTTGCAACCGATATTTCCCAATATATTTCTCAAAACATGTCAAAGTTGATTGATGCTTAGTCTTCCATAACGTTTCGCGTGACTCTTGAATCTTTTTGTCATGGTGAATATTATCATTTGGACAAATTATAAAATTTATTCCCGTTTCGTCATTTATGCGTTTCAACAGTGCCTCAAAAAATGTACAACCCAACCTAACTATTTCTGTGGGTGTCAAATTCCCTCGAAACGCATCAATGCATTCTTCTGCTAGGTTATCGATCGGATCTAATCGGATTGAAGCTACATTGTTTGCTGGTGGAGGAGAATTAAAAATGGATTGTTTTTCTACGTGTACATTCATTTCTTTAACCTTTTTCTGTCTAGGTTTTTTAAAGGGTGTTGCCTTTTTCGGTTCTTTCTGTTTCTTTTCATTTGGATCTGGAAATATATGAACGTCTGAATCTTCAGCGAGTATGAGAAGCGGGAAATCATTCCACGTTCTCGGGGTTTTTACTAAAGCAATTTCATCACACTTAATCATCCAATTCAGTAACGTTTTGTAATATGGCTTAAGTATGACTTTTTCAAAATGTGTATTCAATAGAAACAATTGGGACATCAATTTCGGTCTACTAAGGGCGACATAAGCTTGACCGGTTTCCCAGAATGACCTGTCTAAATCAACATAGTACTTTCCTGTAACTGTTGTACCTTGTACAGCATGAACTGTAGTGGCATACCCTAATTTAAGTGGAAATTGCAATCTATAGTAAGATGTTTGACCAATCTTTATATTTTGGCGCATTTTAGTTAAAGGAAGCATGACGTCCTGGTTCTCTAAGTCTTGGAGTATCACAAATTTACCATCATCGGACACTCTAAATACTCGTGCACGTTTAGAATTTACCCATGCATTTGAAATATCTATATTTCGGAGAAGCCTCACGACACACCCTTCTTTCAAAACCAGTTCATCATCCCAGCGGCTTCTAACATATTTCCGTATACTCTGGTAAACAGTCTCAGAAACAGGAGTTCCATCTTCTTCATAATCGACTGCAGTTATGCGTACTGCGTTGCCGGGAAATGCAGAAATATACTGACTATTATAAAAATCCATCTTTGCCCTCGTGGCAGTTACTATTAAAATATCTCCTTCATACTCAACTGTACTAGCATCGACATACCTCTCACGAAGGGTCAATATGTCTGTGGAAGTTAACTCATTTAGCCTAACTCTATTGAGAATTCCGACAAACAACTTGTCTGTCTGCCGCACAGTTTCTTTCAGAAGTAAAATGCTGAATTTGTGCATCAATGGATTACAGAAGACTGGAGTTTGAATTGACGGAAGTTGACACGGATCGCCAATCAAGAAAACATGTTTCCCGCCGAACAACGAATTTCTAGTATTGCTGTACTTAGATGTCAAGGTGTGCAGATGTTCTAATAAATCAGAACTAAGCATTGAAAATTCGTCTACGATTATTGCGTCCGTGTCTTCAATAATTTTGGCCGACAAAGTTCCTTTTTGCAAATAACAATTACCTTCAATATCCATTTTCAAATAGTAATGCAAAGTCGTGCCAGATATTAAATGAGCAGCTGCACCTGTTGTAGCCAAAAGGACACAAAGCATTTTACGTTCTCGAAAAAGCGAATATATGGCCTTTGTAACAAATGACTTTCCAACACCTGCCCCACCAGATATAATAGCCAGAATCTGGTCTTCTTGCTTTATCTTATCTTGAATCCAATCTAGCGTTTGTTTTTGAGATTCATTCATAGAATTATAATAAGTTTCAAACGGTTCTACGTTAATACGACCGTCGAGTAGGCGCTGCAACTCTTCTCCGTGCTCTTCATCAACACCTTCTTGTGTATCAAAAACTGGCATTGAGTCTACCCATGGCAAAACAATCGAATCTGCATATTCCTTACTAATGAAATTTTTGTTTACAAACAATGCAGCTATTTCTACTACTCGATCCACAGAAAAGCCTTGCTGAATTGCACCAATTAATGCTCGCTTGGCATTTTCTTCAGCGTCAATTAAATCTCTTAAACAGCATTCCTCAACAAACGTCTTAGATTGATTTTCAGCACTAAAAGGATATCCTTCTTCATCCAACTCATCCTGTGAGATTGGGACATTGAGAAGAAGATATTGCTCGTAAAACTTTTCCGTCTCTTTACCAAACGGAACAATATATCGCCACCTCGGCACAGCTGCCTTTCCGCGCTCTTTATATTTATATCCATATGAGACATACTCCTTTCTCGTCTTTTTAATTTTCTTTACTCTTTCTGTATATGTACACTGTGTTTCGTCTGCCTTTGGGGATATCTCTGGTTCGGAATCACTTTCATTTGAATCTACAGGTTTTGTTGGCTTTCGATTGCTTGCATACGTAATGTCATAAAACTTAAACAGGTCAGGATATGTTAAATTATCCAATTCTTTTGGTCTACGTAAGTATTTCTCAAGTGCCGTCTTGTAGTAAATGTCCTCGCTTTCATCATCAGCGGGTAGCTGATTTTGACGCTTTAGCATACGTCTTAATGGAATAAAATCACACGGCAAAAAAATTACCATCCTGGTGGAACTAACCTGACGCAGTTGTAGCAAAATTGCGCAACATTCCAAACTTCCTACAACTCTAGCTTTGAGATACTTTTCGGTTTCTGAGGTGATGTCACGAATATCAACGCTTTTTTCCGGTTTTGAGACGTATTTGCACAAATAAGTTTCTATTCCATTTGTTGTTACCTTTTGGACATTGAGATGTCCATTCCAAGACATAAGAGCGTACAAATTGTAAGGTACAACACGTTTATCTTCGTCCAATTTACGAACGTATTTATAGCCCATCTTGGTCTCACTTTCGGACTCTATGTCTTGTAGTTCAAAGGGAAAACCATACTTACATTTACGAATTATTTTTCCATTTTTCCTCTGGTAGCATCTTTCAGGAAGGCAGTTGTGAAGTTGAAACTGTTTCACATATTCCCTAGCATTAAATGCAAATTGCTTTGCTTTCTCGTCCTTTCCACTGTACCTAGGCATTTGTGCCGAAACTACGTCAGATGGAAGAGTGTCTTCACAAACCCAAATAACCATATGACAATGCAACGCGCCTCGATTTTGGTATTCAATTCTATACCAATAATCCAATACTTCACCAAACGGACCTTTCTTGTTATGGATGCAAGATGCCATAAACATAGACAGTCTTCTATAAAAAGCTGCAACAGCTTCAACGGGGTAACTGACAATACTCTGTCCATTTGTTGCTGGTTGCATAATCACGTCATTAATATAATTCAATTCTTGGTCAGATATAAGGCCGCACGCTTTTTGCAACTCTGGCCAATTATCGTTTTGTGTAAGGGTAATGAAAAGAGTAGGCGTACCTAGGTCACGAACCATTGCCAGTAAATCAAACTTTCTAGCTCCCCAGTATGACCTGGAACCGGGTATTGTTGAGGGCACTGTATTTCCGTACTTTGAATAATGGTTTTTTACATCTTTGCTTTTTAATGTGTTAAGTAACGCATTCGTGTCAACGGATCTAGATTGATTGCTATAATAAAGGAGCCTGCTCTTGATTAGCCTATCCAACCAAAAGAACATAAACTCACTAGTCATTCTGAACCTTGAATCTATATTTAACAGTTGCTTCTTAACATAAGTCTGCGGTTTTAAACTTGTATGCTGTTTCCAACTTCCATTTCCCTCTGGAAACAAATGCGGCCACCGTTTTGCCTCAAGGTGCTCGTCACTGTACGTTACGTTTATCAATGAACGCACCGTCTCCAAAGGTTTACGTAGTGGGTGTTGTACACCAAACGTATGCTGAGACGGCTGTATTGCATTACCGGTTTGTACATTCTCGGAAGGAATTAAAAGACCACCAGTTTCCTTCCCTACAAACTCCTCAAGCGTTCCTTTAGACACTTGTATGATTTTTTCTTCCGGTCTAAATTCGGACTTTGACATAAAATAACGAAACAGTGTCTCATAATTAGACAAAAAGTCGCGAAACAAATGATTATTTTTTCGAAGCCATCTTAAAGCTGCTACAATCTTTTGGTCTGAACCTTCTAGCTGCTGGGGCCGTTTAATACCATAATATGCCGTGAAAACGCCTTGATAATCAATATCTCTCTTTTTGCCGATATTAGCTTCTCCCTGATTGTGCTGAAATATTCTTCTTTCTTTATTCATGAACCGGTAAACATTATAAAATCCACCACAAATAGCCACCTGGTTTCTCTCATACTCATTCAAATCTTGCAATGGCTTTGGAATTTTCATTCCTAGATTTTTCAAAGAAACGTCATAGTCTAATACCCATTTTGAATTTCGCACACATTCAATGCATGTAACGAACTTGTCTTCTATTTTATACTCATGCTCAAGTGTTTCGTACAATAATGTCACACGTGGAGTTTCACTAAGTGGAGATACTAACAGTTTCCGTTGCGTGCTATATGACTTAAAGAATAGAGTACCACAATGGTGACAGCAATATCTAAATAAGTTTGAGAACACCAATGAGTGGTTTTTGGAGCAATGTGACATCAGCATAGACATATTAAAATTGGAGACGGTATCATAATTTTCTTCGCATCTATAGCTTCCACCCTCGCCCTTCCATTTTATGTTGTAAAATTCTATTTATAACAACAGTGTCCACTCCCATAAACACGGAGCCTTCTTCCTCCTTAAAATATTGTTTGAAGTACTTGAGCACTTCGTGAAGTTCATTGGAGGGAACCTTCTTTTTTCCGTCCCTCTCCTGGGCATATCTAACAGACTCGACCTTGTCTATTGCCTGAAGTAAATACCTATTATATGCTTTACTCCACCCGACAAACATGGTACTGTATGATTCATAACTATATGGTACACAAAAAAATGCACCTGATTCTTGTATTTTCGGTCCCTTTTGCATCATCTATCAGATGCACTATGAATGTATAATCCATGTGCATGAAAACGATCATGAAAACGATACCATCTGTATACCATATTAATTCATGCACAGTTACGTTACATTTCAATATCACTCAAAATTGATCAGCGCCGATTTTCCTTCAGCAATACTTTACTTATAAGATGCAGGATTTATGCTTGTATTAATGTGTACAAAAAATCTCACTGCGCCACAATTAAATTCATATA